>VZTH01012282.1:0-97997 GCA_013397815.1 Aleadryas rufinucha
CCCACCCTCACCATGCCTCTGATTCCAGCTATGGCACAAACAGAGCAGGTTCTCTGTCAACAGGGAAGGTTAAAAGCAGCAGCAAGCTCTGTCTGAGGGTGGATTTTGCATTATGTGCAAATACCACTGGCTCTGCTGCATACTGAAGTTTGCAGCTAATTAAAGCGCAAACAAAACCAAAATCCCACCCAAACCCCTTTGAAATCCATGACATGCAAACATAGGATGTATTTTATAAGCGCTCAAGAGCAGCCAAGTTCATTAAGGCAAAGATCCATCTAACTCAATACCCCAAAGCAACAGTTCAAGGGACAGCATAAATATGGGTAAGCAGACACAGTGCCATCTTCCAAGCCCTCTCCTAACCTCTGACCATTCTCAACTGAGACACATTTAAATGACAAGGCTTGAGAAAACAAAATCTAACTTAGAAAAAAACGCACCATAATAATTATGGATTAAGTCCTTGGGACATACAAATCCACATAGCACCTTTATTTGTTTCTTAGAAAGCTGGTATATTTCCTCTACTTAGACCAGGGGCGAATTTAACACCAAAGTCCATTTGTAATTAGAGTTGCTTTTCTACTCCCTTCAAAAGATTTTAAGGCTGGACCCAGGTGTTGATCCTACCCATCACCTTCCCTTTGCTCCACACAAGTGAAAACAGAGGCACTTTTAGAAAAGGGGGAGCCAGAACTGCCCTGATGCTGAGGCTCTTCTGTAGAGCCTATTGGGTCACCAAAAAATCAGGGCCAAATAAAAGCAGGCAAAACCACAGAGGCACCCCCAGTCTCCCCCGCGGGGCTGCCCTGCCCCAGGGCCCTGCATGACCCCAGGCCAGCTGGACGAAGCGGGCTGCAACTTGTCCCCAGCCCCAGCGAAGAAGGTGGGACAGCAATGCAGAGGATTATTTCAGGAAGCTCCCTGGCTCGGGCAGCGCTTACTCACAGGGCGCGTTCTCGAGTTTTGCATTCATGTGGCTGCAAATAGGTGCAGGAGTTCATGCCTCCTCACATAGCTCCAGGAGTGGGGTCAGAGTAGCCAGGAGCTGCATGTAGGACATCTGACAACAGCTAGGGGAAGAGGCATAGCAACAGATCAGACCTTGCTGCCCAGGTCTGCGAGCCCCCTTCTCCTGCACAACAATTCTGAGGCTTACGAGAAATCCCATGGGTGTCTGTTCCGTGGCTGCTGAAGGTGCACCACCATGTGCCCAGCCCACCATTGCCCCCTTTCCACCCCCTGCCCTGGCACCATTCCCAGTGCTGCCCCTCCAGATGTGCATGGGAAAGCACGGATCAGTCCAGTTTCTCTAAGCTCCAGCTATTCCTTTCACGTTCAGTGTCCCATCTGCCCTAGCAGACAGCTCTAGGCTGGCTTGGACCTTCAGACCTTGTTCTTTAAAGTTTACTCAGTTGTTTTACAAGGGTGCTGAAAGGGGTAAGGGACCTCTCCTGCCAGTATTTGTTCTCCTTTCCTCACTCAGCAGTGCCCGTCTTCACTTCTGCAGACCCGAAATAGCTCCCTGCGTCTGGATTCAGAAAAACCCCAGTTTTCTGTTTTTTCTCAAAGTGTATAGAGGAGCAAAGACTGTGTGCATGCAACCTTTCAAATAATGTTTGCAGCTTTCTTCTTACTCTTATTTATTATGTGTTTGGCACCAGCTGTGGTTTGAAGCATTGTTATACCAAGCACCATGCAAACACAGAGGAGAAAAGCTGCTGGTGACTAGAAGAGCTTGCAATCTTAATAGCATAAATCAGTGCTGTGATTATACATAGAAAAAAAAATGCTAATTCATGCTGGCATAATCCCAGCTGGAAAAAGAGGAATAGGTAAGTTCTGCTTGTTTTCTCACAGTCTCAATCAGAGCCTCACACACTGTGCTTCCAGCATCTCTGCTCTTTCCAGTGGTGACCCCTTCAGGTTCACATCAGTCCTCCAGACAGTCCTGCTCAAGTGACAGACAATCATAACAGTGCTTTTCTAGAATAGAGAAAGCCTATGATCACTGGAAGGATGATTTGGGTTTGGCTCTCTGTCTCCAGGATTTGGTCTTATTAATGAAATTCTGGTGAAAATAATACATTTGCTTTATTTGGAGTGTGAGGTATGTGTCTTGAAAGGCAGTGATTGTGGCAGAGTTTTACTTTTGGCAAGCTAAAGTAAACAACAGGCTGTCTAGATGGACATGATGTCCAAGTACTTTCCTATCACAGGGGCTGAGATGCTAGCTCTGCTTGCTTTGTTTGCACTGGCCAGTATAAAGCAATCTGCATACCATAATCTGAAAGGAAAGGTCAGCCTGAAGGTCACATGTTTTAAGGGTGTTACTTCAAAGACATTTATCTCCTTTACAACACCATTAAGTCCCTGGTAATGGTCTATTGTCTTTCATCATCTCAACCTCTTCACCTGTGTGTTTATGTTTGGCCAAGGCTCCCGATGCGGGCGCAGGGGAAGCAGGTGCTTGGTGGCTCCTGCTTGACGGAGCACACTCCGTGTTATTTGAGAAAGCTGCAGGCTGTTACAAGACTATCAAGCTGTAACCACAGTCATCCTGTTACCCCTTCCTGCAGAAACCAGTAGTTAAATCCTGCACTTTTCAGCTGTTGTTTCTGATCCAGCCCTTCTTGCCCTTTCCAGTTGCACTGTTCAGGCGGGGATCTCCACTGAGGTGGCTCCTCTGAGATGAGCGGTCCCTGAGATGACCGGTCCCTGCTGTTTTCCTGCCATGCTGCTCTCACCCCACTGCTGCCAGAGGGTGAGTTTGTTTGTTATAGCTGGGAAGGGTAATGACCCCTCTTCTCTCCATCCTCTTTTTTATATTACGTAGCTTGGACGCCGATCCCATCACCACCGTTAGTCTACAACCCTTGTGGCAAGATGTCGTCTCCTTGTTGCAGTAATTCAGATACTGCCCCACTGACTTCAGTGGGTATCACTAGAGCAAAGTCCGTCAGCTGAATGTCCAAAACAAACTCTTTCCTAAAGACCTTGATGATGCATCCCAGGGTTGTTTTCACAGGCAAAAACGCCCCCTTCCCATGGGCACCTCCTTGGGGTTATTGGAACACCTGAGACACAGAGTCCGAGAGCACTGTGATTAAGTTCCCCCGGACTGAGAAATTCCAATATTTCTTCTGTTTTCTTTCTTGCAAAGGTGCACCATACCTAGCTGGGTCATGCCCAAAGGGCAAGGTTTAATCTCTTTACACTCACAGCATTTTCTAGGTGGTCCATAATATTTGCAGTTTCAGTGAGAGGAGACCAGTCTTTCCACTGCACTGAGATGCTGTGAGAGAAGAAAATCTTTTTCGTTCTCAGCTATTTTGCCTTCTAACTTGCAGTAACTCTCTTGCTGTCAAGAGAGGGAACGTGGGTTTGGTGGGTGGTGTGGACAGGTAGGGACTGTGTGGGGCATGCTGAGCGTGGGGTGATGCTGCTGGATGAGAATGACTGCTGAGCCCCTGGATGAGGAGGAGGAACAAGTGCCCTAGGTCTTGGAAGAGGACTGATGGATGAGCACAAGGAGTCACTAAAGAGCATTCACACAAGCATGGCCAGCTTCATGCAGAGTCTAGGGCCCCTCCTACAATCTTGGGGTATTGTAATTATGGTCAGGTATTATCAGGTATTGTTACTGTTCTTTCTAATTATTATACAGTTCATCACAAATTCTCTTAAGGTGTTCCTTGTTCTCTTTCAATCAGGCAGTAGTGGGGGACATTTCTCAGGCTTTCCTAGGAAGAGTTGGTAAGTGAAATTTCCACTTAGGAGTTTCCCATTCAAGTTCATCTTCCACACACAGAACTTAACTGAACCTAAATGTTTGGGCTGAAATTCTCATGCCAGGTTGAATCACCTGGGAAAATAATCAAATTAGGTGGTCTGGACATTTTTATCAATAAGAGAGTAAGAAACAAACTCTCCTGATGAATTCTAGCACTGTTGCATTTGGCCCTTGTGTCTTAAAATCACTTAAGGGCTCAAAATATGCCTTTTCCTGTTCCCATGAAAAGGTGGCCAAATTTGATGAAGATGTGAAAAAATTCAATCTGCCACATCTGTGTAGGTTTTGCCTAAAGTCTGGTCGTTCTTATCCCAAATATTCTGCCTGCCCTGAGCATAACCCAGCTCAGGCAAAGAAGGACAGAGCAGGGCTTTTCCTGAGATTCCTTCCTCTGGTCCTGGTGCCCCAGGCACAGCTTGGAAAGCAGAGAGCATCTCTCTGGTGCTCCCAGTGCCTGCCAGCTAAGGTGCAAGACATGAAGTGAGGGATGTAAAGGTTTTGGAGAGTGGGAAAGAGCAGCTGGACAGAATTAATTCTGTGCATGGCTGTGAAGCAGGGGCTGGAGCAGACCCAGACCGAGGAGACAGGATGGATGATGATGGTAAAATGTCTCCTACACACTAGGGCATCGGTTTCTGTAGACCTTTGTCTTTTTCTTTTGCATGCTGTCCTACTGGCAAATGAAATCTTTGGCAAAAGCTGATGAAAAGCCACAATTCTCAGCCTGCAGAGAAGCCCAGTGACAAATTTTTTGGGGGTGTTTCTTCTTTTTTTCTTTTTTTCCTTCTTTTTTGTTGTCGTCGTTGTTTTGTTTGTTTCATATTTTTGTTCCAAACTAAGATGAATATTTGAAATACTGGGGGTTTTTTTCATACTGGGCAATTTTTTAAAAATTATTTTTTCTGCAGTGGTGTCCTTAATTCCAGCATTTCTTAACCTTTAACTTATTGGCTTTGCAGCATTATGCTCCTTTTATGTATAGTTAGTGTGTAACTTCATACAATATATGAAATGTCTTAGGAAGATGATGTGTGAGAAACACACCCACGCATGTTTGTCTATATCTCTGTATATTGCATAGCCATAGAATTTTAGTTTTCATCTCTTCCAGAGGTGAAGAAATATGTTATTTAATAGGAACTCTATTATTCACTGGAAAGGTATAGGTCTAAACTCTTAGGGGTCTAATCACTGTAAAGGCTAGATATTTATTCTTCTAAATTCTACACAACCAGATCCATGTTTATAAACAAATATGCAGTTCCTGGAAATTTCAGAGGAATTTTATAATTCTGATCTCTCTTTTTCTAAAACTCTAATTTGACCAATCATATACTGCAGATTTATTTCTTTATTAATTGCAATATCAGGCCCAGAATTCAGAATGGAGTTTTCCTTTGTGGGCTCTTGTGGTCACATGCTCCTGTTTGCAGGCTGAGGCTGTAAGTAACAGTCTGTTCTTCATCTTTTTAAGGCAGCTTGCTTTTTAGTGAGAACAGTGCACAAATGTTTGCAGATGATAGCTGGGAATGATGCTCTTTCTCTTCATTTGTCGACTTTGCTGAAAAGCTAAGGATGTCCAGGTTCTCAGCTGGCAGAAGGTGGAAAAATGCCAAGAAATTCAAAGGAGTCACACTGAGCTTCACAAGCCAGGAACTTGCCCCATAATTTTTATTTTAGGCAGAAGAGGGAGTATAAACATTTCCACGGGCCTGGAAAGAACTCCTTTCTACGTGCTTATTACATGCTTCAAGTGGACATTTTTAGAAATTAGTAGTTGCTCAAAAATGAAAAACTGGCTGGTTGCATCTCTCTGCCAGCACACTCACCCAGCTGGTAGAGTTCATAACTCATTACAGAGAGTGAGAATTTTGCACTAGCTTCACAAAAAGTGGGAAAAAATTGTCTAATGGGACTTTAGGCAGAAATTACAAAGCTCCTCTGGTTTTGCTTAATTTGGCTTCTTGTCCAGTCCTGCCACCCTCCCCAGCCTGTGCTTCTCCCATCCAGCTAACAAAGCTGATTATGAAGCCTGATGTGACAGGCTTGGGGCAGGCATGTTGAAAGTCAAATTAATGTGTTGGGCATTTTTGTTAAACCAAACCTCGAATGGATCCATTCTTAGAGGCCTTGGCTGCAGCTGCCAAGGGCCTCTCATGCAAATGCCCACTGCTGTGCTACGTGGGGAGGCTCCCAGTGCAAGCCCCATGCTGGAACAACTCTTCCTCTTCTCCTTCCACATTTAACAACCCACCAGCCCCTCCAGAAATGTTATTCTGACTCTCAGAACTGATACTGAGCTATAAGAGAAGGGACAAATCTGCTGTTGATATACTGCCAATGCTCATGGCAATTACCTGGGGTGGAGCAGTAATAATGCAGTGTTTCTGGTGTTCCTTGCAAAAGGATTTGAAATAGCTTATTTCCAAATGATTTTATTTTACCTCTGACACTGTGTTCTATCTTTGGTGGATTTTTTTTCACCAACAAGACTAAATTTACAAATACAGTTCTACCATGCCTGCCACTCGATTCCCAGATTTCATGTGACCAGCTATAGAGGAGGTGGACTATCTGTTTAAGAGAGTACTCCATTTTTCTTTATGTCATGTTTTGCAGACCTGCCTTTCTTTTCAAGGATGCTCCCCTTTGGGAGCTCTGAACAGTGAGCTGTGTATATGAATGAACAACACAGTGTGTAGTTTTTAAAAGTTTTTCCCTGTTTGCATCATAGATAATTTCTAACATGTCTAAATTACCATCTTGTTTGATTTCAGTGAGTTATCAAGGCTGTGTTATGCATTAACAGCCTGAAAATCAGGTCCAGGTTTCATGCCAAGCCCGTGTTACAGGCTCAGATATCCTTGGGGGAGAATGGAAAGGAAGAAAGGGATGGAGGGTGTTTGCTTGACTGCCTGCTTGACTATCTTCCTTCCCCAAGCATTTCCATGGTTTCCTTCTGGTTGACACCAGAGGTACATGCAGGACTCATCTCCACTGCTGCTTCATCTCTCACCTGGGTCCTGTATCCCATTTTTGAGAAGCCTAACATCCTCATCTGCCTTCCAGGGAGTTTGGCTGCCTATGACCCTATACAGTGGTGTGTGTGAGGTGTACTTTTAAGTACTTTGAGAGATTAAAAGAAACTGCCAGAAAGTGGTCAATGGGTAATATAAGTGCCTAAACATGAAGGTGGGTGAAAACATGCCTGGTTTTAGATTATTTAATTCTTCTAATAAAAGGTATTTTCCTCTTCCTACATGATTATGCTTCAGATAAGGAGTCTGTGCCCAAACATGTGTCTATATGACGTGCGCTAGCACTATCTGCTATGCCATATAGTATCAGATACAAACTTCTTCCTAGATGGACGCTGAATTAATGATTTGAGAAGTCACTAAGTCTAACTCTGGCATTTCAGAAGCCTACATAGGCCAGATATTTGTCTTTTGTTCTGGTGAGACTCAGGGGGCTGTTGCTGGGTACCCTGGAGGCCCCAAATCAACATTTATTTACTTCTATCCCAGATCTCCAAGCATGGACCACACTGGGAGTTCCAACAATCAGTCCTCAGATGGAAAAAGAGAAGGGAAGGGGAGGGAAGATTCTGTAAAATTAATAACAAGCTTGGGTTTTCATATTCTGTATTTGTCTGGTGTGTAGGAGATAACATCAAGGAGAGAGCTGGAGATGTGTGTTGCCTGTGGTAGGGAAGGCAAAGGTGGAAAGAGAGAGGATAGTCCATGACATGGCTCATAATCATCTACCTCTGTCTCCTGAAATGCAGTGGAAATACTTTATAGTAGGCCAGGTAAGGATGAGCCATTTGGGTGTTTGGACACAAGAACTTTTTGAATGGAGACAGCTTTTAAAGAAAATTATGGTTTATTTGAAGGTAATGAGCAAAACCAAATGAGACGCCTTGATGCGTGCTAGTTCATAAGCAAGGAAAACCTGTGGTTCCTGCTGGACATCTCTCCCAGGACTTGTAATATGAGAATATATTTTCATCCTGAGATTGAGAGACCTACATTCACAAAGAACTTTAGACATCCCAGGAAATCAGTGGGAATTAGATCCCCAGATGCCTCTGTGAATTTGGCATAATTAGTTCCAGAAAAACACTGCCCAGGCGCTTTTCCCCCGCTACATACAGGACTGAAATGCAAGCAGGGATATTTTAGAGCAACTGTAGAAATCACATACTTTTGGATTTGGGTCAGTAAGCATTTCTTTCTAGTTTTGCTCTGGTGAGAAGAGATCAGAGACAAGAATCTACAGGGCTCAGGGATGTTGAACACTTTTCAATTTACTGAAATCACTGGGAACAGAGCAAATACAGACACAAGTCACAAATCAGCGGGTGACACAAGCCAAAAGTAGTTTTTAAAGGAAGGCAAACAGGCCTGGTTCTTAATGAGGCTACAGATGTTACTTGAGATTTTGCTCCAGTAACTATCAAGACCGCACTAGCATTACACACAGATGTTACGCCAAATGATCTTGGGAAGTGGGGGCGTGATGTCATTGGGGGTTTCAAATCTGGAACACATAATCAACTTATCTTTGTTCTGAGAGTTCTCATTATAGCCCCCTGGGCTTGTTCACATGTCTATTTGCATAGGAAGTGCCCTAAGGAGAGAGCCTGTTCCATGACACTCATAACTATCGTGACAGTCCAACATACCTGTTGTTTAAGTTTCTCCTTATGAGTGGATATAACATATTTTGGAGAAGAATTATGGTTGGGTGGAAAGAGGATGAATGGTCTAACTCCCCATCCAGTTCTGAAAATGTATTACTTCCAGAGGAAACCCTGAGAGCATGTAGAGTTGAAGCTCTCCAGGGTAGGGTGATCATCCAGATATTTTCTGAGTAAATGACTCAGCAGAACTGTGTTGCATTCATAACAATGAATATTAGTAATGAGTAGTAGGATGGTATTTTAAAGGGCTTTTCCTCTAATTAATATTGTAACATTTTACCTTGGCAATGATTTCTCCATACCCTTTTGTCACCGTCTTGAACTTCTTATTTTGTCTAGCTGAAAAACATCCTTAAGTGGCTCTTAAAATAGAAATTGGCTCAGATACTCATCACATTTCTGCTTTTACTAGATGAATTTGAAAGGAATAGAAAAACAACAGCCATCTCTATTACTGGATGTTTCTTCTGAAAATAAATCTCATGCTCAATATTCTGATGCTAAAAATAAGTTGCTGTGCTGAAGCCAGCATGGCTACTGTCTCAGTTGATTCCCACTGAGCACATATTTAAGGGCCTTTCTGAGTCAACACATTATAAAACAGGCCTTGCAAGGAGCAGGGAGAACGGTAATAGTTCTAACAACTCTTCATCTTCAAAACAGTGTGTGGGACAAGGGGTCCAATAGCAGACATGTAAAAACTTCACATGTCATCTAGAGAAATATTTTCCTGTTGAGTTTAATGATGTGTTAGGGCTTTATAAACATGAGTAGGCTCCAATTATTTTCTTTTCTTTTTGTGTAAATAGAAAAATTAAAAAAAAATTGATTTAATCTCTTAGCAGCTTCAAGGGCAAGAAATCTTATGAATGCCACAAACACAATCTGGACAGCACACAAATGAAGGGTTTGCTGTACAGGAAGGCAAAGTGCTTTGGCTGATCTTCATTGCTTCTTCCAAAAGTAGAGGTATTGTGTTGGGCCATCATAACTAGGTATGAAAGATAAAATAGTTTGCCTGTCCTTATCAACAGCGACTCTTAACAGTACTGCTCAGAAAAGAGCCTAGGCAGGACAATATCTGCAAAATTCCTCTCAGGGTATGAGGAAGCAGTGCTTTATCTCCACAGAGAGCGAGACTCCAGGCTGACAGCACTGCATAGTGCTCTCACAGACTGTATTGAGTGATATCTCTGTGGCTTCAACCTCGTAAAAACAGGGCTTATAAACAGCTGGAGCTATGCTGTTGTGGGGAAGAGGGGCTGCACAGAGGACTGCAGCCTGACAGCGTTAGCTCCCTGGGCTGTAGAGGGCTGCCCTGCCCCAGCATCCCAAGCTACCTTTCCCCAGGACAAAGGTGAGATGTTCCTCTCTGTGATCACCCTCATTTCTTGTCCTCACCTCCAGCCCTCTTCCACAGTAGCTGCTGCTCTTTGTGCTCTCCCAGGGCAGAGTCACTGATGGCTTCTGAGACAAAAAAAATTGTTTGGCTTACCCTGGATCTAGCTCTCCCCCAAAGGATGCTTGTCAGCAGCACAGGAGGAGATATTCTGTATGGCATGTGCGTCTGCAGGGAAGCCTGTGGTGGTGGGGCAAGCAACAGGGACCGCATCTGATGACCTGGCAAGATACAGTGCAGCCCTAGACCCTGGTGATGGGGGAGGCAGTGACAGGACAGACCACAGCAGGGCCAGGCAAGACAAAGACAACCCTAATGGTCACTGGTGGGTTGTGTTTCTCCTTTAAGCAGATATAGGGCTAGGTGCCTGGGATGGTGTGGTGTGAATCTGGGTCTTGAGACAAGCACTGCAAAGCCATGGTGACAGCTCTTGCCCCTTTGCAGTCGTCCTTACCTGCCCACATGGCAATATGACTCAAGATCAAGTCCAGTGGCTTTTTGGCATGGGGACAGTTGTCCATGTTGGTACATGTGCCCAGCACTGGCAGTCAGTCCTTGCAGGACACCCTGTCAGGGCTGAGAGCAGCCCTCAACTGTTTTCATCCTCTGCCTTCTACACCAACAGGAGGGTATTGCTGTGGCTGAGGAGAACTAAGGAAGGAAACTGTGAGGAGAACTAAGGAAAAGTCCAAACAAAAACCTCACAGTCCTGCACTGGAATATTCTTGAAACTGTTTTGGGGACTGGGATAAGAATCACAGGATTGCTTTGAAACACTCTTCTCCTCATCACCTATCACCAGCTGGTACCAAAGAGAACCTGGAAGGGCAACTTCAGTGGAATTATACTGAGGTAAGACTGGGTGATTTCACTGCTCAAGAATTACCACTGCTTTGCATGAGATTTGAGTGGTTTCTCAGGGATAGTTGAATCCTAACATAGTTCAAAAGGCATCCAAAGTTAGAAAAATTGAGAGCAAACACAATTTGGAAACTATTCCATGCTGGAATCCTCTGTGGATGACTGCAGTCAGGAAAATCATTATCAGAAGGTAGCTGTGTAGGCAAAAATAAAGTAACAAAGGGTCTGGTTTTGGTGTTTTTGCTTTCTTAACAAAATGTTCCCCCCACACTGCAAATACAAAGGGAAGGAGGAAGGGAAGTATCTGGCTATTTAAATGAAAAATTACTTTTCTCTGCAATCACCTTCTGTCAATAAAATGCTTATTTTCTGACATGTCAATTAGGTGATTCAAAAGCCAGATGACCACTGCCTTCCATTTAGTACTGCTCAGCTGGGTTAAATGTCTTAAGTGTTTACCCTTTATGACCAGTGGCATGTATCTGTTCTTAGTCAAACTGTGCTATGTGTGACATGTTTGCCTGTAGGTTTTTCTCTTGAGGTAAAGTCAACCACTATTATCAGATTCTAAGAAAAATGGTAGGTTAGGACAGTGGTTTCACTGACACAAATGGGTACAGCTTGTTTTACAGTAATGTGTACGAGAAATATGAAACAGATGAGAAGAATTCACATAGAATTAACCAGCCTGCAATTTAAAGTGCTGCCATTAAATAGGATCATGTATCCATGCTTGATACTTCAAAAGAAACCTCTGCTGTGTAAGACCAGCTATTAGCGAGGAACATTTTGTCCGGTATCTCAAACCAATTTTAAAAGATCCTGTTACAGACACACACAACCATGTGTAAATGAAACTACTTACTTCAGAATCTTTAAGACCTGATTTTGTTCACACAAAAGTCTTGAGGGTTTAAGGAAGAACTTTGAATGAGGAAAAAATACATAAACTCTGGGTCCTGGTAGGGTCCTAGGATGAAGGATGGTGATAATATTAATAAAACCTTTTACTGAGGCTTGTTCTGAACACACAACACTTGTGTAAAAGAACAGAGCAGGCAGGGAGGTGAGAAAGATTCACATAATAACATTAATTTAACTAATTTTAAATTGATTAAATCTTTAGGAAGCTGTCTTCTGTCATCTACCATGGAATGCAGCCCAAGATTTTTGGTGGGAAAAGCCAAGACACTTCCTTTCTAACTTCTGACCAGAACTGAAAGTGAAAAGCTCATTTGGCAGATATAAATAAATAAGCTGAGACAATAGAAGTAACTTTCCCAGACAAAAAATAATCAGAGAAAGGCCTTTGTGAGTAATGGCAGGTCAGCAGGACTCACTTCACAGGCCCAGGCAAGCCAGCAGGAAACAACCACCTCGGTGAAACATTCTTTGGGTCAGTCCCTGCTGAGCAGCACCATTCTCAGACCTGGGCTGGGGGGGTTCACATCCACACCCACCCTTTGGTCAGCCATAAAAATCCAGTGAGTCATTAGCAGTTTGGGATGAACAGTGTCCCCAAAAAGCAAGAACTACTTAGTGCTTGGACCTTCAGCCTGGCTCCTCACAGTGTAACTGTCTCTGCCACTGCCAGCATGCCCCAAAGACCAGAGCAAAACCTGAAGGGTGAGTGCCAGTGTCATGGCTTAAAGACACTGCTGACTCTTCAGAGGATCAGCTGGGGACTCTGCTGGGCAGAACTGGGTAGCTCTGCAATTCATCTAGCATCTCAGGGAAATGTGAGTGTGACCTGCTTATAGGACTCAAGGTAACTCAGGCTGGAAGGGATCTCAGAAGGTCTTTAGACTAATGTTTTGCTCAAAGAAGGGTAAACTCTGAGGTCAGGCCAGGTTGCTCAGGGCTTTATACAGTCCGAGGCAGTTGAAAACTTCTAAGAATGGAAGCTGAACTGTTCTCCGATGTTCTTTTCTCACCCCAAGCCTAATAATGCCATGCTGAATGGCACACAGATAATTGTGGCAGCCCAGAAGGGACATTCAGAGCAATGGGATGCAATTGGACTCTGTAGGTGCCCCTGCACTCTGCCCCAGTAACCTGGTTCTTTCATTTCTCCAGGTAATGACTCACTGGGCCAAGCCATGGCTCTCCTTTGCACTGTGTTCTATGACCCTTACTGCTGAAGCCAAGGCAGTGTATGTGCCTGGGTCTCACCTTGGCATTGCCAGCCACAGCAGTTCAGAAACTCTTCGAGGTTCCTCAGTTTCAAAGAGTCTTGAAGTTTTTCTCGCCAGTCTGAGTCTTGGTTCACCACTGGCTCTGGGTGGCTGGAGCACAAAGGTTTGCAAGCAACTTCTCCTTTCAGACATTGTGTAATCTAATCACAGCATTTCACAGAATCACAAAATTGCTGAGGTTGAAAGGAACCTCTGGAGGTTATTCAGTCCAAATTTGTGCTCAAAGCAGGGTCAGCTGTAGCAGGTTGCTCAGGGCTGTGTCCACTTTTGTTTTGAATATCTCCAAGGACAGACTCCATAAACACTTTGGACAACCTGTACCAGTGTTCAAACACCCTCACAGCAAGTAAATGCCTGTCTTATGTTTAAAGGGAATTTCCTGTATTTCAGTTTGTGCCCATTACATATTGCCATATTACCATTATACCATATTACACACTGAAATTCAATGTACAATGATACTCTTGTGCACACCGTTGTCAGAATAATCATCTCTGTCTGTCTGATCAACTTGTATTTTATAACAATAACACAGCACTTAATATTACATTTTCAGAGGAAGGAAATATATTTATTCGTGCAACAACTTGCCCAGTAGCTTAAACAGACAGCATGAGAAAAAAATATCTTGGAGTTTTTACTCCAAGGGTTACAATAACTTATGATCCACAACACTGATTTCTATACCATTTCAGCAATTTTATGCAGCAATATAAAATATGATTCTTAACCTAGTTTGTGAAACTATCTCACTATATTATACTGTCATGAGGAATAATACAGTAGGATATGGCTGCTGAAGTTTGCTTTTTTCATTCTTCTAAAAGGAGGAAACCAAAACTACAAATGGTAATTAACAGGTTTTTTCTACATTCTGCATTGTGATATTCTGTGCTGTAATCTTAGGCTTAGTGTCTCAATATACATATCAAGAAGCACTTACAGACAAGATACACATGGTGTCCCTTGTGATCAAAGGACTCCTTGTCAGAAACCAGTATCTCTTCAGAAGAGAAAGCCTACCCATGATATAGGTAGGGTAGGCTTGTTCCAAATGATGCAATGTTCTGCCAGATGAGCAAACTTAAGCAATATAGAAAAACTCTGTCATGTCCCATCAGTTTTGTGAGATTACCACCAAGCTTTCTCTTCTCCAGGGTAAACAGTCCCAATTCTCTCAGCGACTCATATGACAAATGAGCAGTTCCTTAAACACCTTAGCAAACTTGTTCCCATATGTCCATGTCTCTTTTGTACTGGGGTGTCCGGATGTGAAGATGTGAGGACAGCATCTAGGTGTGTTTCACCACAGAACTGGGCAGAGGGAAAGAATCAACTTCTTCAACCTGCTGGCAACATTCTTCCTAATGCCATGCAGGAGGCTGTTGGCTCTTTTTTTTTTTTTGTCACAAGAATGCATTGCTGGCTCATGGTCAAGTTGGTGTCCATCCAGACTCTCAAGGCCTTTTCTGCAAAGCTTTCCAGTGGGTCAGCTTCCAGTAAGCTCTGGTGCATGGGAGTTATTCCTCCCCAGGAATTTACACCTTCTTGAACTCTATGAGACTCCTGTTGGCTCAATTCTCCTGCCTGTCCCTACCCCATGAATGTCATCACAACCCTCCAGTTTATCAACTTCTCCTCCCAGTTTTGTATCTTCCAAAAAGTGTGTGCACTCTGCCTTATCACCCAGGTCATTAATGAAACTAATTAACAGTGTAGGACCTAGATCCATCCTGGGGTACCCTGTTAGTGACTGGCCTCCAACTGGACTTCATGCTGCTAACCACAGCCCTTTGAGCTCCACAGCTCAGCCAGTTTTCAACCACCGCCATCTATGTAGCTCATACTCCATTTGTCTATAGGGATGTTACAGGAGACAGTGTTAACAACAACTGTTGCTCTCCCCTCATCCACCAAGCCAGTCGTTTCATCATAAACCACTGTTGGTTCAGTCAGGCAGGATTTACCCCTTGTAAATCTCTGTTGATGACTCCAAACCACCTTCTTGTCCTCTCTGTGTTTGCACATGGTTTCCAGGATTAGTTGTTCCATCACCTCAGTGACTGAGGTGCGGATGCCTGACCTGGGGTTCTCCGGATCCTCCTTCTTGTCTTTCTCAATACAGAGTGATGCTCGGTCTCCTTCATTCTGCAGGAACCTCCCCTGTACACCATGGCCTTTCAAGCATAATCGAGAATGGCCTCACAAGGACATCAGCCAGCTCTCTCACCAGTCACAGCTGCATCCATCAGGTCACACAGATCTGTCTATGTTCAGTTTCTTAAAGTGTTCCTTAACTTGATTGACCTTTACTGAGGGTAAGTCTTCCTTGCTCCAGGCTTTCTGGCTGGTCTTGGGAACATGGGATTCCTGAAGAGTGTTCTTACCTCTAAAGACTAAGGTGAAGAAACCACTGAGCACTCCAGCTTTCTCCATGTTCAGTGTCACCAGCTCCCCTACACCATTCAGCACTGAGCCTAGCTTTTCCCTAGTCTTCCTTTGCTGTCAAAGCCCTTCTGAGCTGCAGAAGCCCTTCTTGCTGCCCATTACATCCCTCACCAGTTCCAACTGTCAATGGGCTTTGACTTTCTTAAGCCATTTAATGAAACATTTACCACCACAGTGGAAGGAATTTCCTTCGTTTCACCAAGACCAGTCAGATTTATGGGTTTAAAAATGCAAATAAGATTATGCCTGTAATAGTACTGTACTGTATACTGTGTTAAAATTCTCTAACCTCTCTAATGACAGCACTATCATTAACTGTATTTTCCCATTATAACTTATTTTACAAACAAGTCTCTCAGAAATCTGATTTTCCATACTTCACATCTGAACTCAGCACCCTTTTGAATGCTGCAAGTGTGATCTCTTGCTGCTGAGCTCTCTTTGAAGCGTTTGCCCAGGCAGGAAAAAAATTATTTGTGTGATCCCATATGATTTCAGACTGGCCATTAAAGTCTAAGCCCATTTGAGGAGGTGACTGAAAAATTTTGAAACCCAAGGGAGGGGGTCAAAGTTTTGCTACTGACCTGATTCTGTAATGAGACAAATCACTTCACTGCCTTACTTTCACAGCCTTTCCAAATAAAGTATGAATCAAATCTGAATCATTATATGTTACAGAGGATTTTAGCCCTTACTTCAGGGAAGAAGAACAGGGTCTCCCATGTAACTACCTTTCCATATTAACATTTGGAAATAAAATATATATACATCTTATGTCAAACATGCCTGAAAAGCTCATAGGAATTCCTCCATGAAAATTCTGGTGTGTTTCTTCCATTATGGGATGGTTTAGAAATGAAGCAATCAAGGCTCCTCTTATAATTAAGGTTAAAAAATTGGAAGAGAGATATGGATGCAATACTTTTGTCCCACAGCAAATCAGTGCCAGACCATGGGCAGTTCAGGTCCTGAGCCTGCACAAGAGCCATTAAGGGCTATGGACAGACAGACAGTTCAGTGTAGAATTTGGTTCATGTCAGGCCATGTGCAACACTTAAAAGGAAACTTTGGTCAGGTTGTCTGTACAAGGTGCAGAAAGAATTAGGAGGAGAGAGGGACCCTTGATATTGAGGGTTGCTTTTCCTCAGCTCCTTGGAGAGTGAAGGGAACAATGAGCTCCAGAAGAATTCACAGGCTGGAGGTGACAATGAAGTTTTTGGGATCCCACAGTTCTGGGTTGGGAATGAATCTGGGACTGAATCTGTAGCTAAAACTACAGAAACAAATAGTATGGCTTGGGAGTCTGGTTTTTCTTCTGAGGACAGCCATAGGGAATGGCTCACACCCGGACAGAAAAATGCTTTCTTGATAAAACCATGTAGTACAGGCCAAAATTGCACCAGGGAGAATGCAGAGAACTAAACAGCATGGGTAAAAGTCAAGCTTCTGGTTTCTTTTATTAATATAGTTAAAATTTGGGGATGGTTGTGGTTTAAACTTGGTAGGCAGGTAAGCACCACACAGCTGCTCGCTCACTGCCCTACAGTGTGATGAGGGGAAGAAGGATAAAAGTGAGAAAAGTAATTGAGAGATGAACAGCTTAATAACTAAGGAAAAAAAAAAAAGAGGAAAAACTAAGAAAGAGAGAGGAAAAAACAAACAAACCCTTGAAAACCAAGTAATGCAAGTGAAAGCAATTTCTCAGCACCAACAGACCAATGCCCAGCCAGCCCCTCAGCGACAGCAGCTCCTGCCAATTTCCACAATCCCAGAATTAGTACAAAACATGACATAATATGTTCTGGGATGTCCCTTTGGTCAGCTGGGGTCAGCTGTCTCAGCTGTGTGCCCTCTCAGCTTCATGTGGACCCCCAATCTACTCTCTGGCAGGGAAGTGTGAGACAGAAGAAACATACTGATGCTGTGCAAGCACTGTTCAGCAATAACTAATGCATACCAGTATTATCAACACTGTTTTCATCACAAATCCCAAATGCAGTCCCACATAAGATATTATGAAGAAAATTAGCTCTATCCCAACCAAGCCCAGGCTGGGGTTGCTGGCCTGTCTGCCAGTAGCATGTTCCTGCAAGAGAACGATGCATCCTGGACCAATCAAGAGAGAAGACTATCTATGTGTATAGTCTTTAAATTGTAATTTTAATTTTAATTTTTAACTAAAAAAGATGTGGATTTTGCTAGTGAAAGGTTTTCCTTTGTCTCCAATGTGTAAAAGTTTTTCCTGGCAACAAGTTGATAGCAGGATTTTTCAGCTTCTGGCTTTGAAATGAGCCCTGAACCTGTGACAATGATCTTCAGGATCATTGTCCCTGTCCGTGTCCTGGAGAAATGCCTGAGTAAAACGACTGAGTGCAGGGGATCTTGGTGCCTTCCTCACCAGCTGCAGAGCTTTCTCTCAATATATACACGACTACAGCACAGCTCCAGTTCTCCCATTTGGACAGAGAGCATTTTGCCAGCACATACACATACGTGCACCCCATACACCCAATTGCTTTGGTCAGTCACTGTCTCTCAATCCACTCCTGAGTCACTGCACAGAGCTTGAAGGAGGTGCATACACTTGCATTCCCAAAGGGATTTTAGCAACTTATTCCCAGTTAAGCCAATACTTTAAAGAGCAGAAAGATGGGATATGATTTATGAGGTTTCCTCTGGCTTTACCTCACTCCCTAAATCTCCTCCATGTTATCTGTGAAGGCTCAGACCCTCAGGACCAAATGGATGTTGTTTTCCCACTGTTTTCTTTCAAAGTCAAGCTGTGGAAAACAGTGCCTCAGTATAGGATAAACAGCAAAGCTGTCCCACTTGAAGAATTTATTTTTTAAAAACACTGTTGCCAATTAGTACCCAAAATGAGTAAGGAAGAATGAAGGGGGAAAATACAATAGCACTGCTGAAAGGGTACATTTTCATGTTCATAGAAAGTTTAAAGCTAACAACTAGGAAAATCAAATTAGTATAGACATCTGGAGAGAGGGGAAATTATGTTTCTATTGTGCAATGTTAATGCCTTAAAATGTTTAAAACAACAGGGCTGGGGATGTGAGACTTCATTTAATTAACATGCTAGGAAACCTTATTATCAAGTTGAATGTGAATTCTTCTTGATATTTTACTCGCTCCATTGCCTGAGGCTGGCTACAGGAGGCCTTATCCCTATTTTCCTGTAAAAACTACTTCCACATTCCACATCCCAATTACTCTGAAGGGCATACCCAAGCTCCCAATAAAATCATGCTTGGAGTCTTTGCTGACTTCTAAATTCTATGCTGCATGTGTTTCTGATCACAAAATCAGATTTCCAAATGTCAAAATTATACTTTGAGTGGAGACTGAATAATAGTTTAAGCCTTTTCATTTGTGTAGAAAGCTGAACATGAAAATGTGAAGCACCTGAAAACTCTCTAAATTGCTTGCTTTATTTCCACTTGAAGCAGCGTCCTGAGACCTATTGTATTGCAGTTCATCTACACTTCATGTTGAGAACACTGAGGGGGCAAGGACTGCTCAGACTTGCCTAGCACAACAGCTCCATCACACTGGTGGGGACAACCACCACTGCTGCCTTCGTTCAAAGAAGTCACTAAACCAAAAATGATTCAGAATGGCAGGTTTTGGTTTCACTGGTCAGGCATTTGTAAGGTGGAGCTAGGTAACCCATTCCTCTCCAGTTAGGATTCATGGCCCTTGTTTTGGCCATGGAGGGCAGGCTGTCTACGTATGGCACGGAGGGAAAAAGAGCAGGTAAGCTGGAAGCTTTTATTCAGGTCTTTGTTATGGGAAAGGCAGATAACAGTGAGAGGACAGGACGGGGTGGGATGTTCCATTTCACACCTTTGCTGATGGCAGCCGATGGTGGCCCCAGCTATTGTGGCTGTGCCAGGGCTGCAAACAGGGTTCCCTGTCTGCACGTGGGGACAGGGTGCTTTGATACTCTCTGCACTTGCATGCGCTCAGCCATGGGAAAGGCTGGAGAAGCAGCAGCTGAATGGGCTGACCCAGAGATTGGCCATGAATGCTGGGGGGGGAGCAGGGGAGGACCCACAGTCCCTTCCTTCTGCACAGCCATCTACTGCTCCCTGCACAAGCTGTATGTCTAGACCCAGTATTGTCTATAAAATGGACACTGGCAAGATTTTCAGAAGCACCATTTAGGTTTGGTACACAAGGAGCCCACTCACCAATTCAATGTTTCCTTACGTGTTTTTTGTTTAAATACTGTCCTCCCCACCCCATATTGTCAGTATGGATAATAGCACGCAATTTACTGCGTGATATTCCCCTCTCAAGCTCCACTGCTTTTCTTCTGTCAGATGCTCATTGTAAATTCTTGTAATGTGAAACAGCTCATTGGAGCGGGGCTCCACATTTTCTCCTGTTTCTGGTAACTTGTGAGAAGTTGTCACTTTGTATCCAGGAGAACTCCAGGGAAAGATGACAGACACCACAGGCTGCACATTGCAGAGCCGGAGGAAATGAATACTAAACACGATGTCATTTAGATTTAAAATAATAGCTCTTAACTGTTCACTGTTGTTTGTAATAAATATATTATATATAAACTTTTGCTTGTGGCTGAAATCTAAACTATCTGTTTTAAATGAATGATAACATAAAACATGTCATAATTCCTGGTCCATTACTACTGATGCGGCACAACTTAACATTCCACAACATGGTTTGACTGAACGATGCATAGTCATGAAAAGGTGAAAACATCTGAATGCCAAATGTACGACTTCTATAGCCCTTGGTCCATTGCAGTTTAATAACAGCAGTTTCTGCTAGTCATCACTTGCTTCAATGTTATCCTTGGGACCGATTATTTATGGATCTGAAGATGTTATTTTTTTCTTTATAATGCAAGGTGGATAACTTTGACTAGGCTTTGTGAGGGTCTTATCTCTGGATCAGAAAGACTAAAAGCCTCAATCCACTTCTGTCCTTCACTTCTCTTCCCAGTGGAGAAACTAAGCCCTCTTTATCCAGTCCTGTACTGCAGAGTCTGGCAGGAATCTCTTTGCTTGGGGCCTGCTGCTGTTACTGGTGAAAGTCAGTGGGTTTGCCTAAGTCTGAAGCTCATCACGAGGTGATCTGTTCAAATGGCTCTGAGAAAAAACATCAAAAGGAGCTGAATGCCATATCCAGAAGCAACTGACAGTCAGGGTCATCACATACAAGCTTTTGCCAAGCAAAAAACTATTTAAGTGGTGAATGCTTGAATTGTGAAGAGATTTGTATCACATAATGACATCAGAATTCACTTACGGTATGAGCATGCTGTAGAAAGTGATCTTCAATGCAATTAAATGTAGAAAAGAATGGAGAAAAGTAGGAGAAAAAGTAGGGAAAGGAGAGGCGGAGAAATTGCTAAAAGACCTCAGCTTTATTCTTTAGAAACAGAGGAAGTCTGTACGCACCCTTTTGTACATTTGAAAGCTTCCAATACGTTTGAGTTTTGCTTCTGTGACCTCTAGTCTTATGTCAAGATGGGGATTTTTGGTCTCCTCATAATGAGCTTGTGGACATTCCATTTATTGCCCATTACTACCCGACCTGGTTTTCCACTCCTCGTCGTGCTGTCTGCAGCACCACCACAATGATTTAGACCATTTTCAAATAGAGTACAGGTAAGTGAATCTAGTGTTTAGTGTGCAGAAGGATATGAAGGCAAACTTCAGATGGGGGAAACAACAATGAAGCTTTTATTCTTAAAACTGTCTTAATTTGATTAAATTCATCAGTTTTCTGTCAAATGACAGACAAATAGATCAACTTTTAGATATATGATACACGAACTGTGAGAGTATATGTGTATATACGTGCATGTATAAAAAATCATGCACGTATATACACATATATACACAGACATCTGCTTTCAGATTCAAATCCATCAGCATCCTTTTCTTTATACAACATGTAGTTAAAACAAGGAGCTTGTGACCAGTGTACCAATGGGTTAAAAACTGCTAGAAAAGTAAGGGGCAGAAAAGTCAATCATGGATTTTTTTGACCACAAATGTAAAATTTACAGTTTAGGTGGTCTCTGAGCCACAGTCTGAGAGTAACTGAAAGGTTTTAACAGGGAAATTATGATTGCACACTTTCTTGTTTTATAGCCTTGCCCCTGCTGTTGCCCATACTGGGACAAGGACCAGTTATGTTTCTCTGCTGGGGAAGCAGGGATGTGCTGATGGCATGTTTTCAGAATGCTTACCTGACAGCAGGATGCAATGAAGATCCAGTTCTACAGCAGTCAGGAAGCTATGTGAAGCAGCCTAAAGAAATGTGATACAGATGTGCTGTCTTTTAAAATTCAGATCTGATGCCAAGGCTGCAATTACAGGACTTAGCTGAGCTGCCCCAGTGGCTCTCTGGGACAATATAGATTACGTGGCATTTTGTTCCCCGCAGAGAGCTCGTGCCACCAATGTTAACTCATCCCTGTGAATGGAGCAGCTGACTGAGGGAAGGACTTGGTAGATTGAAAATGCTGTTAAGGATCAGCTGGACTCTGTGGTCTTGGCCATCTCTCTTGCAGAAAACTCAGCACTTTTTGCACTGGAACCTTCACTTAGAGGACTTAGTCTTAGATGTGATTCAGCTGAAACAGCCACTTCAGGTTAATAATAACTTCAGGTTATTGTCACCCTGTTCAAAATGCGGGGGGAAGGCAAGGACTCAACTGAAACTAGCCAGAAACATATAAAGAAAAGTGTATTTTCAAATGTTTCAAATGCAAATGAGAGAACAAAAAGGAGAACTTCAAAAACTCCAAAACCTTGAGAATCCCTGCAAGAATTAGAGGTTGTCATGCTGGGGCTCTGTGGGTTTGAATAAGAAATCATAATAAAATGAATATGAAATAGTAACTTACACTGCAACTGGCTCAGATTAGGCAGAGATTCCCTGAAATCCTATATATCTAAAATATTTTGTATATCTAGCTAGATATCCATTCCCCAGGACCACTATTTAGCAGGTTTATGAGATACTGGAAATGTCTAAGGGAAAATATCAGCCCTTAGTGGGAAAAGACCAGCAGCTTTTAATTTCACTCACCGTCTGCAGCACATTCCATTCTGTCTTGTGAAACTGAAAACAAATTTGGCAGCAGGCAGTCATCTGATTTTCATGTAATTCAATAATTTATCATGAAAAATATTCATTTATAAACAATTACTTGTTTTGGAATGATAGCAGCTGTCATTCTGGAGTCTGTAGTTCCTCCCAATGGGGTATTTTTCTGAGTTTATCCATCATTAAATCATGCAGTGTTCAATGTGTTTGGAATCTGGTCTGAATGCATTTTACAATGTGTTTATGTTTGTTATGTGCATAATTTCGTTTTTGCTTTACAGACATGAAATCCAATATTGCCAGATGCAGAAATCTCTTTTTTCTGAGCAGCTCCTCTTGATACAGCCCTTTGGCTTTCAGGAGGAATTCCCCCATACAAAATACCACCATTTCTGTTTTGCGGTCATGAATCTGTAACTACCCAAGTCACACACAATAAACAGCTCCAGCTAGAGTCCCTCCAGGCTTGACCAAAAGGCCCGTGTAAGCATTGCCTTTTGGATTTAGCTAAAAGCAGGCAAACATTTTCTTTCATTGCTGTCATGCTATCACAGGGTGAAAAGCAGAAAACACCGACCCAGCAGAGAAGACTTACATGAGCTGTCGAGCTCAGGCAGGACCCTGATGTTACCAGCATGACTGGTGTTTGTGGGCATGGGAACCACAGTCAGACATTCTTGAGAGGAGGAGCTCAACAGCATTATCTTTATACTGACGTCTTTTCAGAAATAACTGCTCGACAATGTTATAGATACGATGGGAGAAGGTAATAAAAATGAATGAGTTTCTCAGTAATAAGTACTCAGTAATGAGTACTGAATTGGTTGGCAAAGGATTAAACAGAAATTGGAGTTAGGCTATTGTGGGGCTTTATAAAATCTAAAGCCACACAGAAAGATCCCTCTCTAAAAGGTGATTTTCCTATCTCCTTGGGTATTTTACCATAGAAAGCCCTGTGAGTTGTCAGCTGAAGTCAACTCAGCTATGTCAAATCTGGGGACACCTTGGCAGTATAGAAGTTCTCCCAAAAAAATTGCTCTTTCTTTGGAGCTTAAAGCCACTATAAAATAATTCATTCATTAGAAACTGGGATGAAACACACTCTTTAGAAAACATTTAAAATACGAGTGGTTTGATTAATAAACTTTTCCATTCTCAATTGTTTGGGTTTTGTTGCTTGTGGCTTCACATGTGCTCAACTCCCTGAGTACTTTGGACTTAATGTCAAAATGAAGGGTAGAAGTAAAAGGTTAGAAAACAAGCAAAGGTTGGAGGATATTTCCTGTTGAAAACTTCCTGTAAAAGCTGTTGTTATGGAAATCTAGCAATTTTACTATTAAAACACAGATGCCTCTATGGAACAGCATATGAAGCAATGAAACGAAGATAAGAGCTGAGGTTTTAACATACTGGGAAAATGGACAACAAAAAGCATTCTTGCTATTGACACCCATCCCATTTCTGTTCAGCAGAACACTTAAGCATGTAATTAAGGTTAAGCATGTGCTAAAGTCCCAATGCATGCATTGGCCCAGAGCCAGACATGTATTCAAGCATCCCTCTGAACAGAGCAAACAAGCACACATTTAACTACTTTGCCAAACTGGGCTGATACAATTTGTTGGATTCATTAACGCCTTGGAAAAAGGGGAAATGTGAAAGGGTAAACTTGGCAGCTGACAATTGTTATATGTAGGTTGGCTGAAATTTGGGGAGAAGCTGCAATGCTCAGTCATCAGTGGGAGATGAAACTCAAGGCATACAGAGGCAGAACAACACATGCTGGAGGCAAATAGCTTAAACTTTTCAGGCCCACAACAAGCTCCTAAATCAAGTGCAACCACTCAAAAAAACCTTAATAAAATCCTAGCAACCATTGTGGACAGCTCAATGAACACCTCTGATTGCAGGTAGCAGAGGTGTGGGAATCCAAACAAAACATTAGGACATGGAAGGAAGGTAATGGAGAAATGATGAAGCTATTGACCGCTCCTTCTTCAGGAAAAATAACTGCACTGAGCAACATCTTCTGTAGGCAGACATTTGTTGGCCTGTTTGTTTACCTGTTCCCTCCATGCATCAGAAAGCAGCTATGAGCCATGGAAATATACCTAAAACCCTAAATCACTGGAGCAAGGAAACCAACTTTTCTCCACATTGCCCTTCTCGTGGTGACACGACTGACAGCCCAGCTGAAGTGAAAACATTCAAGGTCAGGTTGGATGGAGAGTCCTAATCTGGTTGAAGGTGTCACTGCTCACTGCCAGGGGGTGGGACTGGATGATCTTAAAGGTCTCTTTCAACCCAAACCATTCTATGATTGTATGATTCTCTTCCTTTCTTCACCTCTCTTATGCTACATCAGAAAAGATGTCTCTGTCCTCAGACCTGCACCACGCACAGGAAAAATTAGAACTCTGAAATAACAGCTGGTATTTGGGTCCAGGTTCTCTGCTGTCCTGGCTCTATTGAATTGATGATGGTGAAGAAGGGCACCCAGCAATACCTGTCCAGCGCAGAGTACCTTCCATCTCTGATGTGTTTTCTAAACCTTACACCACTGATCTGCAGGACAGCCCTGAGGGCTGTGCTGGTGTTGCTGCTGTACAGATGAGTGAAGAGCAAGGTTAAGTGAAATGCCCAAGGCTTTGGTGGGGGGCACTTTCAGACCAAGGGGTAGTACAGGGAAATCCCCAGTCTAACAGCCAGCAGAAAACATTAGGTCTACAAGACTGGCCAGTTTTTGACTAGGATTTGAAGGATATTTACCTTTTGACATTGTGTGCCTGCAAGTGCCAGCTTGGAAATTTATGAAAGAAAATAAAAGAAAAACAAGCTTCTGGAGGAATATGTTACATTTGAAATCTGCTAAGTGGCTGCTGGTGTTGCTAAGAATGACTGGTTTTAACATAGGATTTCTAGCAAACCCCCTTTCTCGCCATCACATACAGCAACCTGAAACAAGAGCAGAGCTGCACTGCCCGATTAATGCTGAGCTGACTTCTTCTTACATGAAACCATCCTGTGTTTTTCAGAAAATGTTTTAAATGATTTGGTAAACCTAATTCAAATGCATATGAGAAAAACCTATGAGAAGTAGAAATTTTGAGGCAATGCAGAGTTATAAACCAGTCAATACTGGCTTTATACAAAATGCAGCCTTTCTTTACAGTGCTGAGTCAAATAAAGCTACTGAAGTTTTTCAGCCAGCAGTAGACAACTTGCAAAGGCTACACAGCAGATGCTGCTGGTTGTGTTGGTAAGGGCTGAAGATGTACATCACAGCCTCTTCAGTATACTAGGGAAAAGCAAACTAATCCCTTACTCTGTCACAGTAGCACAGCCTACTTCCCATTCCTGCTCCGACATCCACCCCAGTATAGCTGTGGTTTTGCTCATCATTTGCTTTCTCCTCAGGATGTAGGGAGAAGGGAGCACAGGGCTCTGCTCACTCAGCTGCCAAAGGTGGGGACGTGTTTCTGGCCCATGTCCTGCTTTTGACAGAACAAACATGGAGGATGCTTTCTGAGCTTTCTTCCTTTCACATGCTTTCTCACTGGAGTTTATGTTGTTTGGTGCTGTAGAAACCACATTGTAGGGGCAAAAGTAGAGAATGAACCCAGATATTCATATGGGAGAAACAGCATCTTTCAGGCTAGAAGAAGCCCCAAATACCTCCGTGCTCAGAAAAACATCTCCTTACTCTTTGCCAGCCTGGCTAGCTAAGTCTGGCTTATATTTTTTTATCTGGAATTTCTGGTTTTATGTGACTGCCAAATTTCAAAATTGCAAACCTTTGATACTAACCTGTGCTTGGTTTTGTTCCTTACAACCCTTGAATGCCAGATTTGTGACTTCCCCAACTCTCCCTGTGCATTCCTGTATCCCCTGGGAACCATAGCCTCCCCCTGTTACCTGTGCAACACTATGGGCACAAAGCTTCATTACACTTCCAACTCAGTTCCCTCCCAGGCTTCTTCCTTCACCTTTGGTGGCTCCTAAGAGATGGCAGCTTGTGTTATTGTGTGGAGGGTGGACACAGTGATTTCACCAGGGCTCATTGCAAAGATACCAAATCTTTCAAAGTGAAAATAAATTAGCCCACATCTGCTAGGCAAAACAGGCTTGATAAATGGAAGTTTTAGTCAGCAATGTTTAAAGTGAAATCAGTAAAGTGTGCATAATGATGGATGAGTCCAGAGATTTTTATTAAATACAATAGCCTACAATAGCCTAACAGCCTAAAGAAACATAGGGAGCTGTTATAAATGAAGTGAATGCTAGTTTAACTAAACCAGCTCTTGTTTAGAGAAAAATGTTGGGATTTATTATCCTATTAGTTGCTTTTTTTCTCCCCTTTTTTTTTGTAAGGAGCAGCTCTCAGGGTGTCCCGGGCAGAAAGTCAAATTCTCCATTTACCCAAGATGTTTAAAAAACATCCTCTTGAAAGTTGAAACTACTGAGTTTTCGATGGGACAACATAAATATACTTGAACTGTTGTCAGTACAAACTAGGCATCCCGAAAAGTGTAGTACATCTCCACCGAACATAATATTATTAATGTCTTTGAAACAACTCAGCATTTATTTTGAAATAGCAAAGAGGTTTGATTTGCTTCCAAAAGGAGCTGTAATCCAAAAGTGTCTCCTATTATAATATTTTAAATGACTGGATGTAGAGAAAGACAAACACAGCATTTTTGGAGGCTCAGCTGATTGAAAAATTAATTTGGAAATGTCTGCTGGGAACTAGTTTGCATTGTGTTGCTGTTCAGACTTTATGCCTCTACCTCATTCTTAGATTAAAGAGGTTGGGGTTTACCACCCCTACAGCCAAATACCAGTCTAGCACGGAAGATGGGTTACAATGAGTGTTGTGGGAGTGCATGCTCTGATCTGCCCTCTTGCCCCTTTGTAAAAATCAGGTAGACCAGAAATATCCCAGAGACTCTGCTGAAGTCAGCGTCTGATGCTCCTAGCCCTACTGGACCTGCTCGCACCCTGATCAGAGTCGGTCAGGCTGGAGAAGGGAAGAAGAAATGTCTGAAGAATGGAAATGTTCAGCTAACTCCAACATTTCAGATGATGTTTTAGGAAACAGGATGGACAGAGGCAAGCTAATCTAGGTTAGATCATGCTCTCTGCTTTTTCCATCTTCCAGTCCTCTCTTTCCTCCCAGTCTGATATGAAGACTTGGTATTGAAATAATCTGCTTTTATAAATTTTCCCAGTATCACCCAAAACTTCAGAGTTCATTACTTCACAATGCTGGATTCTGCTGCACATTTTGAACAGCTGAGTGTCAGATGGTTAAAACACTCTCAGATAGTTAAAAATGGGTTTTGGTCCTGTGTCAAACTATTGCCAGTCTCCTTTCATCATAGTGAGTGCTGTGAAATATGACTTACTAATGCTGTAGAAAAAGAAAGGAAAACAGTTCAAAAATTCAGAGGTAAATGACTAAATAAGGCTTGCAATGAGAGAACTCTTCTCTGTCCTTTTAGCTCTAAACTATGTCTGGGAAAACTCCTGGCTTGAGAGTAATTTAGATGGCTTTTGAATGGACAATTCTGAGAGAAAAGTTAGCTGGCAAGAGTGGAACCTAGTTTTTTTATTCAGTCTTATTTCCTTAAAGACGTAAGAAGTCTCCAAAAATCACCTAACAGGAGAAAGCAAAGGGCAGCAAGATAAAAATTCCATTTCCTCTTCTGGTGCTGCTTTTTCTTGTCACTCCATGACCAATGAAGTGCTCAGCATCGGTGGTCTTATTGGTAAACCTGAGCTCGGGGAGAAGCTCATGCACTGAGAGTTACTTGGGGACTGCTGAAGCAGGCAGGTGGCAATGGGTGAGGATCTGACCAGAGGAAACCCCTCAGTGTCCTCGTGGACTGGAGAGCTGAGAGGGCTCTGGGTCATGCCTCAGTGACCAACAGGATGTGTGCCTGTCAACCATTAGCACTATCTAATCACCTTACTGCTTTAAATGTAAAGCTTCTCTGCAGCAGTAATGCCTATCCTCGGAATTCTATGTATCCCAACTGACTTCTGTTCTCCAAGATTAGGTCATATTCAAAGTGGTGGACCAGCTAGATGTTGGCTTTCTCCCACCTCTGTATCAATCTAAGACCTGGATTCTCCCCAGTCTCAGGATGCAGAAATGAAATGAGGTTCATGAGCAGAATGGAGCAGTGACACAACTGGCCAAGCTGCACTTCTGGACCCTGCTGGGTCAGAAGGTACATTTTTCCCTCAGTGCCTCTGACGCAGCCGCGCGGTGAGGGCNCAGTTATACATACGCATGCTGCAGTTTACACACCACAACATCCCTCAGTTCAGGCAGACTTAGGAAACAGCTTCTTACATTCCCTGCAAAGTCTCCACAGCCTGTGCAACATATCCCAATGCTTCCCTGGGAGGAAACATGATGCCTGTGTCAGAACTGTTCACATGTTCTCACCAACTGGAGCTCACCAACTACAAACTGTCTAGGATTTTGCAGCTAAGCCCATTCACTTTCCAGCAATTTCTCTTTAAAACCTTAAAAGTGTGCAGATACATAGAAGGGACTTAAGGCAGAACTCAAAGAGATTAACTGCATCCCCAAAGAAGACTTTAGTAGACACATCACTCTGACTTCAGATATCCAGAAAACGAGGAGGACAGCAAGCCCAGGACTGTGCTCCTGGAGATGGCCACCTAAGACTGAATGAGCCCTAGCTTCTCATACTTGACCCAAGAACTGTCTAAGCTTTTTAAATTGTGGCACTGGAGAAAATACAAAACTTTGTACAGCCATAAGCTGGAAATAAACAACCAGCCAACACAGTGAAAGTAGTGTTTTCCTCTGTCCAGACTGGGTCACTTGCCTTTTCTTTATTCTCTTAGAATCTGGAGAGAGAGACCTCAAAATATATTGCATTAGTGACAGTTCCTCCTAGAGCCAGCCCTTGCTGCAGCTGCTGGCTCTGCAGGGCTGCTGTGAGCTGGCCCAGATCTGCACAGGCACCTGCAATTCCTGCTGAGTTTTCATTCCTGCCAGGCTCCAGCTGCTGTAAGGAGCAATTCCCATAATCCAGCACATCAGGACTATCAGCTCCAAGGTAAGCAGGTCTGAAGCTTGGGTTTCTGCAACGCTGCTGACATATGACCACTTTGGAGCAATAATCCTTGGCTTGAGGCCCATGACTCAAGCTGTGCCTCATGCATCTGGCACGTGTGCTGACCACTGAGGGTGACTTGCTGCTCGAGGGTGGTGCTCACACTTGCAAGGCCTCTCAGGTGACAGGATCCATCTTCATTTTCCTGCCAGGCAGGAGAGGAGATTGGCAGAAGAAACATCTTCTTCTACTCTGGTTTGACTGCCAAGGAGAGGTGCAAACCTCATGGCAGAAAGTTTTGCTGTTCTTCCTCAAGGAATTAAGAGAGGAGGTGAATAAGCCAGCCTGAAAAAAGGAATATTTGTCCTGGACAGGAGACACCAGTAGAAATACAAGGCCAATAAAATTAAACACTTGCCTTGTGCACAAAGTCTAGCAGTTTTCTTCCTTTCACACATGGCATCTGCACAGTAATAACAAAATGCAGACCCTTTCACCCCATGCAGATTAATGAAATTTACTAGTTAACAGCTGGGGGTTTTTCTTTTGCATTGACATTGGTATTAAAGTGTGATCTGAAATGAAAGAAGTAACCACATGTGTAAATATCTCAGCAGGTCATAGCAGCATGGAGGACCCTGAGCATGCTACCTTCTGGAAAGTGCCTTCAGTCTCATTTAGAGATATGGATACAGAGGCAGGCCAGAGTGCAGCCACAAACTCAGGTGTCATCTACTTATGGCCTGGCACAGGAAGGAGTTTACCAGGACACAATAGGCCTCTTGGACCTGAGTGTCAGAGACATGGATGGCTCAGCTGGCAGACCTGCTCAGGGCTAGGAGGGCAGCTTGTTTCTCATATGGGTCCTCAGTCCTAGGACAGTCCACCTCTCCTGGGTGGACTTTGCCCCAGAGCAGCTCCAAGGCAACCAACCAACCAGATTTTAAGGTGAATTTTGGTTAAGTAGCAAATTCTGTCTCAAACCCCATCAAATCCATGAACAATATGTTTTCACAGCCAGTATCAAAGCTCTTACATCAACAGGATACATGGGCATTTTCATATAGGTGACAAGGGAATTTAGGAAGCAGTTCTTCCTGACATGGTCACTGTTGTAAATGGCTGCTGGGAACAGCCTGACATTGTTGGGAATGAGAGAATGCTGAAGAACCAGCTTTAGGAAGAGATATGAAAATCCAGCTGTGCTAGACCAGTGTGCAATGTCAGGATTGACTTCTTCTATTTAAGACTAAATGAAAAGAATCCTTTTTCTTACTTTGGAAATATGCATTCTCAAATAATTCCCAGTCCACCTATTAGGAGCTCAACCCATTAGTAGTCTACATGTTTCTACATTCTTCTGGCAAGCTTTAGACATCTCTGATCAAGACAGAGTCTTAGTGAAAATTTGCCAAAGCTGTGTGTCTGTAATCATATCACTTCATTGGCAGTGGGGATTAGTACATATGGCAAAGTTCAAAGATTTGGCAAAGCAAGCTCACCTTCAAAGAGAACGTTCTGAGTTACTGGAAAATGAATTCTGTTTGACTGCTGCTAAGTGTTGAGGTTTTTTTCTTACAGCAATAAAACTGAATCCAATTAGAAGTGAAGAAATGCATTTTCAAAGACAATGATAAACAAATGTTTATAGGATAGCTAACTCTTAGAGATTAAATTACCAGGTTAAAGCAACCCAAGGCAAAATGACTGTTAATTCAGCTAAACTGGAATCCATGCTACCCTGAGACTGATTCCTCCATCAAATTAATTCCTGATGTTTCCTCTGCTAAATTTAACTTTTCTGAAATTTGTATTTTTTCTGGAACTGCACATCCATGCAGATAAGAGCTCTGTCTTTGCTGTATCTAAGCTGTAGGTAAAATGGTTTAGAAGAACAATATCAAAACTGGAAAGTCAATCTGAAAGGTAGTAAACACTGGAATTGAAGTTGCTTCCGAATTGATGATCTGCCCTGTGTTCATGCATGTAACCTTGTGTACTCTGCTGCATATACATTTTTCTAAGGACTCCTTTCTTGCGCTGTGCAGCCATGACACAGGGGGAGAGGCTGAAGTCTTGCCTGCTCATATGCAAGTTCTGCATTACGGGGTGGATGCAGGTCCTCCTCCTCCAATCACCTCCACCATCTGGAGCCTTGCCTCTGCTCTAGCAGCCACAGCAGACACACTTGCCTGTGCCTGGCGCAGACCCTGTGGTGGTGCTCCAGCCTGTGGTGGGTGATGAAGAGGCTCAAGGGAGGACCAAGATGCCTCTTCTTCCTGACGACAAATCTGTGCCTATTACTGACCTAAACACTGAAGTTGCTGACTGAGTCACTCATAGAATCAAGAGGTCTTTTGCAGGATGGTTCAGGACACTCTGTTCAGGGATGCCTCTCTCTATTAAATTTCAGGGGTCCTAAAATACTGAATCATCCTGGTATTAGCTAAGGGATAACTTGTGGGGTGCAGGGCAGTTCAGAGTCAGCAACCCAGACAAAAAAAAGTCTATTCTCAGACAGGAATATCCTGTGCTATGTGGGACATACAAACACCCATGTGGAGCAAAGCAGAGGTATGGAGTCTCCTCTGCCAGAATTACAGCGCCCAAAAGAAATCTGGGACTAAGGACTGGTGGCGTGCTTCAGTGGTCATGCAGAGTCAGCTTCTTTAAGCTCATAGCATCCACAAATTCAAAGTGGTCACAAGGTCTCTACTACAGAGACCTTCAGTAACTTTTACATTTATTTCTTTGAAGCAGGCAATGTCTCCGCTTGATTCAGCAGTTGTTTTTCCATTCTTGTTGGCTAGATTCCTTTCTTTACCTTTCCAAGGAGGGTGTCTCTGCCTTTTCTTGTCTCCTTGTGTCTTGAATAACTATAGCTCAAAAAAAAAAATCCAGTAATTATTTCGGAAGTGGGATGCAAGTATGGATTACTTACACTAATAGTTGATCATGTTTACTGCAAGATACTTGGTCTACAGTGCCACTGATCCCACTTCATTTTAATGCTGTCACTGTTAGCTATCTATTCTAAGAAGGTAATCTTGGCATTTCCTACTTGCCCACAGTAATACCAGCTATTTAGTAGCTGGGAGATCTTTCCAAAACAGCGATTACACAATTCAAACACTAGCAATTTCTGAATCAAAACAAAGAATGATTGCAGGGTTCTTTTGCATGAATTGAATATACATTGTACACTGTGGTTTAGAAACAGCTGTTGGCTGAGTTGTATACAGTAAAGATACACAGAACACATGGCACTGTCATTTGCATATAGTATGTCACTGCTGTATTAAAAGTGGAGAAAGATCACAAAAACCTTGAAAAGACAGCAGAACATAAGATGACACATATTTAAGTCATGGAGAGCACTGTGGTAACAGTAAACATTAACAAAACTGACAAATTTAGAAAGGGTGCTTGCAGTAACTTTTTAGTAAACTATCAAAGAGCTGGTAGCTGTGCTCACACTAGGGAGTCATTAAAATGGCCTTGAAGGGGGATAGATAGCCTTTGTATATTCTTTTTCCACTATGGTGCATGAAGAAAGTTCAAACAGTAGTTCAGGTTCCTTCCTGTTCCCCTCACATTTACATACACATCTGGCCTGACAATAGGTCTATTTTAGCTATCACCAGAACCTTCTTGTTTGCAGGAGCCATGTACCAAAATCCCTACATGGCAGACAGTCCCAAAAGATCTAGCACATGCCTCAGAGGTCTTGGGGAATGTTGAAATCCAGGAATGATTCACAAGTAAGAGATGAGAACCAACGTTCCATATTTGTGTTTCTAGATGATGCTGATCTTGGTGCACCTCCTCATCCCAGGGAGCCTTTGCACAGCTGGCTGGAGCAGCTCCCACTGACTCACCTCCTCCAGTAACCAAGGATCTGTGTCCCCATGTCTTTGGTATCAGCATGGTCACACTGATGGCCACAGGGTTTGCCCTCAGCTGGAAGTGTAGAGCCAAACTCAGGAGCCACACACTCATGGGTAGACAATGTTGGAACCTTGCCAATGCATATAACTCAAATAGTTATGAAACTGGTCTGATTTTAAAAAAAAAGTTTATTTTTCTTGGTTGTGTAGTGTGCAGGCTGTGGTGGTTCACTTTTAAAACTCTTTTTCTGCCATATTGATGCTATGTTTTTCCTCTAAGCAAAGACTGAGATTCTTCTACCACCCCTGATTTCAGAGCTTAGGCATTTGTGAAAAATACCACCTCCTCTGAAGTCATGAGGGCTTTCAGTATTTCTGTACAGAGTATTGCATTTTCAGGAGCTGGGCTGAGAGTGCACAACTCCGTATCTGGTCACCAAAAGCCATTTGTAAAGCTTTGCCATACATGGTAGTTCCCATCGAATTCTTGCTATGGCTAGTTTTACAAAGTCACTTTTTGAACTACCTGTGTACATTACCCTGAAGCAGATTGTCCATCGGACTTCCTTTCAATAAAGAGGAAAGCGTGGTTCTTTTTGGTTGCTGCCTGCCCCACTTGAGGTAGTTAGAGAAGTCCTGAGAGCAACAGAGTTGTGTTCAGCCAGTTCTCTCTTCTCCCACTTTCCCTGAGCACAAGTCTGCCGGCAACTTCAGCTTAACTGATACCAATGGGACTTCAGTGTCCACTGACCACAACCACAGCTCCAGCTCCAGAAATGGGACCTGAAGTGGCTTGTGGGTGAATCCATGAAAGCATCTTGATTAAACCACTTCAATTTAGTATAACCATAATTTGGCAAAGATTTGCGATTTTCTGAATTTGTTGGAAAAATCAAAGACCAACACTTGGCACTTGGGCTTATAAAACAATTGTTCATGAGAGTGACTAATCTTCCATCAATGCCTGCAGGGAACACTTTCACATGAGCATACAGAGACTGTGGTGTTTATGTGTTAAAACAGAATCCCTACAGATGATAATGGGGTAAACACAATATGGTTTAGGCAGTTTATAATGGTAGACAAAGCATTTAAAAGAGAAGGTTAAAACTGCGTAAGATTATGTCTGTTGAGATCAGGTGTAGTGGGACAGGGTTAGTTGCCCACCAGATCACTTATGCACTAACATCTTCAATTAAGGCACAGTGATTTTCAAGCATATATTTTGTCAAAATAAAAAAGCTTACAGCACTGTTAATATTAAATCTAACGATCAGTCTGTTAAGTCAAACACTTTAACTGGCAGTGTTGGTGGATCAGAGGATCAGATGTTTAAAGATCCTATCAATTTGTGTTGGATCAACTAATACTGCTGCTGACTTCTTTCTGTGACAAGATGGTTTGTACTCCTGACTCACAGTAAGAAATGGAGTCCCTCCTGGACCTCTAGGCTCTGTGTACGGCTGCCTGCTGCAAAGCATGATCCAGGATCACTGCTTAGGGAACAGCTTTAAAATTGACTCTCTCTGGAAATAGCTGCCAGGAGTTGGCCAGGATGAAAAGTGAAGGGTAGATGTGTGTCACAAATCTGGCCCCATTCATGTGGCTGTAAGGAGTCAGCTGCCATCCTGAGTCTCCCACGGGAAGGTGTTATAACCTCAGTTTTGGAGCTGGCAGGCATCCCTTTCTCCTGCCAATTCCTGGGGAGGTGGGCCATGCCATACCAATACCAAGGCATGCAACCCTTGTTTTGCTTCACATAAACAGTCCTTTGCATGATTTATAACATGGTTTTTCCCTGTGTTTTGCAGAAAATTCTCTAAGCAAGTATTGCACTGGCAGAGTCACACTTCGCACTCCATTGTGCTCCCGTTGGATCTGAGGACCCAGTTCTGAAGCTGAGGCATGCCTGTCCCTCTCCAGCTCCCAAAACTCTTATACGTGCCTCAATCTTGTTCACTAGGGCTCTCCACAGCCTGAGTAGGTTTCCTGCTCATGAGACTTGTGTCTCACATAGTTGCTGCTCCTTATCCACTCTTTGAGGTGGGAGTCCTCCCTTCTGAGCATTTTGTCCCACTCAATGAGCATTAGGAGATGGTCAAGAGATTTGAACCATCCCAGATACCTGGGGGTAGTATTTACATAAGATTTTCTTGGACTTGGCAAATGGGAGCAGTCCTGGACACTCATAGGAATGGATGTGTTGGCACCTAGAAATCCTGATTTATTCCAAGTAGGGCATGTATGAACTTCAGGCATCTCTGGGGCTGTGCAGTAGGTGAGAAATTTTGGCTCATCATCCTACTGAAATATAGTCACACACACATAGAATCAGAATGGTGGGCAGGAACATCATTAACTAAATCTGGTTGTTCAAAGCTCCATCTAGCTTGACCTTGAATTCTTTCAAAGATGGGACATTCACCATTTCTCTGAGCAACCTGTTCCAGTGTCTCACCACCCCCATTGCAAAAAAAGGTCTTCATTATATATCCAATCTAAATCTACCCTCTTTCAGTTTAAAACAATTGTCCCTTGTCCATTCCCACAGAACCTGCTAAAAAGTTTGTCCCCTTCAAGTACTGAAAGGCTGCAATATAGTCTCCCTGGAGCCTTGCCTTCTCCAGGCTGAACAACTCCAGCTCTCTCACTCTTTCTTCATAAGAGAGATGTTTCATCCCTTCTGATCATTTGTATGGTCCATGTGCTGGGGACCCCAGTGGTGGAGGCAGTGCTCCAGGTGGGGTCTCACCAGAGCAGAGTAGAGGGGCAGAACCACGCCCTTGACTTGCTGGCCTCACTTTTTGTGATGCAACCCAGGATACATTGTGGTTTGTTCCAGCTCAGGTGCAGGACCTTGCATTTGGCGTTGTTGAACTTTATGAGGTTTATATGGACCCATTTCTCAAGGCTGGCCAGGTCCCTCTGGTCAGCATCCCTTCTCTCAAGTGTATCAGCTGCACCTCTCAGCCTCCTGTCATCTACAAGCTTGATGTGGGCATGCTCAATCCCACTGTCTATGTCACTGATTAACATATTACAGTATTGGTCCCAGTATGAACCCTCGAGTGACACCACTTGTAACTGACCTCCATCTGGACACTGAGCCATTGAATGCAACTCTCTGGAAGAGGGCATCCATCAAACCTGTATCTCTCCAATTTAGAGGCAAATATACACTGTCCTTTCTTGCATGAGGTCTCAAAATACTAGAAAAAAATATCCTGTTGGGATAAAGGCAGCTACAGCAAGGACTACTACCCCAAAAATATCTCAACTGAGTTTGTATTATATGTTCTTTCTGTTATTATGAACTCAGAAATAGCCATATTCTCAAAATATGAATCTCTTTCTGGGAAAATTTATAGGCATGCTATCTTCCCTATTCTTCTTACCACTGTTGCCTTCCTTATACAAATTTTCAATAGCAACAATTTTATTTCAATGAACTAACAGACCAAGGGAGGATATCTGAGTTCAGTCCTCTGTCTACCTTTAGTCTGTTTCTCTTTTCTCTGCAGAGATTCCTTAGGGTTTGGCAAAAAAATAGCACTGAAATTTACTTTGACTCATATGTTTCTTTTGGTCTAATTTTCTTTTACAAGAGAAAAAAAGTCTGCTAAATATTTAGGAATTTGCCCTCTTTCCACAAGAAACCTAAGCAACTAGGGGCCCAGTCCTACAAGATTTCTTGAGTGTCTTCCTCACTTGGACGTGGTTCCCCAGAGAAAAGGGGGAACTTGCGTGAGAGAGGATTGTAAACTGAACCCTGAGAATGGAAATGCAATTTTTAAACAAGCAAAACCAAGGCATCAATGTGGTTGACATTGCTTCCCACTTTGAATTATATATTGTATATAATCCAATTTAGACCAGTCAAGGAGGGCAAAAGACTTTCATGAACCAAAACCCAAGGAAGGAGAGAGCCTAAATCCTGTGAGATTTTGTTTGCATTTCAGAAACTAACCAGAGAGGAAATGCATTTTAAAAACCCAAATTCCATTACTTAGAGTTGACCTGTGATTCTTGCAGTCTCCTTACACTCAATCTACATGTTCCCTCTGGCTTGCACGCTACCATCTCTGAAGTTCCTGCTGCTAATCACTACAATATGGATTCTCTAGCCTCAATGTTAACATTAAATGTAGTGGCTTTCAGCTGTAGCCCTCAAAGCATTAAGAAAATAAACCCCACACTAAAAGCCATTTTCAACCTCATGTCGTCAGGAACCACAGGGACCACCAGTGACTGTCTTGTACTAGGTTTTGATCTATTGCTTTTGCCTTTCCCCCTCTGATGTATTTTTACGGGGTTTGCAGCTACAGAAATGCCAGAACAGCAAGTCAGTCTCCCACAGGTTGGCACCCTGACTTCTTCAGTGCCCTGCTCCCCATTTGTAGTTCAGAATTGTTCTGAGCATTGCCATGAGTCTGTATGTGGCTGGCTGTTAGACAGGTACTGTGGATACAGAAAGCCATGGAAACTCAAGCACAAGGAAGACCAAGAGAACTTCACAAGATGTCTTCTTCTGCTTCACAAGTGGTAAGACTCTAGTTTTCAGACTTTTATTCTACTGAAACTATGTCCATCCAGTGCAAACTGCTCTTCATCATTTGTGAAGTTGCAATTTACCAGTTTCCCTTCCCCATCACCCTTCTGACACAAGATTTTCAGCAAATCTATAAGAATCTCTGAGCAGTCCTAGTGATGGAGCTAAGGTGGAGGCAGAGGAGTGCCTGATCTCTGGCTTCTTAAGACACTGAAGCTGTACATCAAGATGTGAGTGAAGACAGGAAGAGGCATTTTTTGTGTAGTTTGTGCTGGTACCTGATCTGTTTGGCAGTTTAACAGGGAAAGGGATGCCTTGGCTCATCTGAATGCTGAGGGTTTGATCACTGTCTTTGTCACAATGGATGTTAGCAGCAGTGCTGAACAGAAATATCATACCATATTTTCACAGGCATAGTTTGCAGTCTACCTGTCAGAAACAATTACTTCAGCAGCAGTACATGCTGTCCTGCAACACAAGTAACATAAGAACAAGTCTGTGAAGTGGAGTGGAGTCTTTCCCACTACATGGACTGGGCTTTTCCTTCTCAGATGAGGGCAGAAGACAGTCTTTCCCTTTGTGCAGGTTATCAGATAAACCAATCATCTGAACACTTTGCTATACTTTCTTGGGATTCTTGTTTAATAAAATGAGATCTGAGAAGCAGGTTGAATATCTGAAATGTAGCTATTTCTGATCTCGGATAGGTTTTAAGAACACTTCTCCTTTCCTTTTGGGGAAGAGTGGCTGGAAAGTGGCCCAGCAGCAAAGGACCTGGGGTTGCTGGTGGACAGCAGCTGAACATGAGCCAGTGTGTTCCCGGGTGGCCAAGAAGGGCAATGGCATCCTGCAGCGCTACAGGCTGGGGAAGAGTGGCTGGACAGTGCCCAGGCAGGAAGGGACCTGGGAGTACTGATTAACAACAGGCTGAACATAACCCAGTGTGTGCCCAGGTGGCCGAGAAGGCCAGTGGCATCCTGGCCTGTATCAGCAATAGTGTGGCCAGCAGGACCAGGGCAGTGATTATACCCCCTGTACTGGGCATTGGTGAGGCTGCACCTTGAGTGCTGTGTCCAGTTCTGGGCCCCTCAGTACAAGAAAGACATTGAGGTGCTGGAGCATATCCAGAGAAGGGCAATGGAGCTGGGGAAGGGTCTGCAGCACAAATCCTATGGGGAATGACTGAGGGAGTTGGGGGTGTTTAGCCTGGAAAAAAGGAGGCTCATGGGTGACCATATTGCTGTCTTCAAGTACCTGAAAGGAAGTTGTAGTGGGGTGGGGTCGGCCTCTTCTCCCAGGCAACAAGCAATAGTGCGAGAGGAAACAGCCTCAAACTGTGCCAGGGAAGGCTCTGGTGGGACATCAGGGAGAATTTTGTCATGGTAAGAGTGGTTAAGCATTGGAACAGACTGCTCGGGGAGGTGCTGGAGTCAGCATCCTTGGAAGTGTCCAAGAAAAGACTGGACGTGGAACTTAGTGCTATGGCTAGTTGGCATGGTGGTCTTTAGTCAAAGGTTGTACATGATGATCTTGGAGGTCTTTCCCAACCTTAATGATTCTATGAGTCTCTACTGATGCCTTAGGATTTTAGCTTTTATATTTTTCATATCCTGTAATTCCTTAGTGTATCACTGTAAACTCCGTATAGCCCGTTAGCTACTGTTCTCCCATTTTGGTCAGACAAAACAATTCCTCTCTAGGCCTGAAACTCAAGGACACCTTACTGTCTCAGGCCCCGAGAAATGTAAACAACAGTGGGTTAGGGGGGAGCAAACTAGGGCTAAGTGACTTCATTACCTGAAATTGTAATTGGAGAACCAACCCCCAATATGCAAACGGACCAAACTTATAAAAATATGAAAACCGTGATCCTGTTGTCCATTTTTGGGTGCAGCCCCTGGCTGGGCTTCATCTGCCCTAATGTACCTTGAAGGCCCTTCAATAAATATAACCGCTTTTATTCTCTTAATTTTATCTAGCCTCTGTTTTTAGGTAGCCCATCAAGGTGTCACTACAAGGACAATTTTAAACTGAAGACATGGGAAAAATATTAATTAGAGGTTGAAATCCAGCTTAGCATTTCAAATGGTGATGTGTATAACAAACATTTCTGCACGTTTACCTCCTTTTCATATTGGTTCCTTTCACTTACCACTGCAGTTGGGACCCTTGGTCTCTCATCAGATGCTGGCAGTCAAGCCAGTGGGGCTGGGGCACCCCATCTGGTGGCACTCCTGCTTCAGGCAAGAGCAACCGGAAATTCACAGGATAGTCTCAGAAATTAACAATTTCTTGAGTAATATGGACGTCTTGATGCAGCTTTTGCTTGTTTCTAAAAGTTTTTCAGGGCTGAATGCTTGTGGACCAGGGATGATGACTGGACACAGGTGCCCCTAGCATCTTTGAGTGCTATCATTAGTATTTTAAATTATACTAGGGCTGGGTATAATACATGTGGCTTAAACATAGGTGCATGAAGCCCAGAGATGAACACAGGTGCATGCAGAATAACCCTTTTTTCTCTCCTGCTTAGAACTGCAGGATGAGACTTGAGCAGTGCTAGGGTGCTGTGCAGACTGTGGTGGCATCAGGGAGGGATGCTGGACACTGCACACGGACCATATCACTCAGTGGAAGAGTCAAGCAGAGCAAGGTGGAAGAAGAGTAAGAGGGGAGAAATCAGCCCTCCTCAGTTCCCTGCTGGATCACACCTGTCCATGCATGTCTGTGGTCATGGACAGATGTTTCCTGAGTAGACAGTTGCTCACTGGAGGCTCTGCTGTGCTCAGCTATTCCTCACTGCTCCTGGGAAGAACAGCTTAAGGGAACAAGTCCATGCTCCTGGGAAAAGCAGGAAGGTTGCCTTCACAGAAGTCCCTGGAGTATTAGTTTTGGCCCAGATTTCCTACCCACCTGCGTACCAGCAGTGGGGGCAGCAGATGAGCAATGAGAGACACGTGGGTAGGGCAACACTTTTCCCCATGGCACCTGGAGCTAGGAGAGATTATGTCTGGCAACAATCTGTACCAGCACAAGATAGCCAAAAGGGAGTATGAACTTGCTCAGTACTTGTGTTGAATAAGGACAGATGAGAGTGTTCATTGAATTGACTTCGTGTCTGTACAGATTCCCTAGAAATGTGGCCTCTGTTCATCCAGCTATTCCTCTGACATTGTGGAGAAGAGGGCTACAGAGGCAGACGGACTTCAGAGAAGACCTTCTGGAGTCCATTCCGCAAGTGACTTTATTTTGCTCTCACAACAGGCTGGTTTTGATGGTCTAGTACATGTTTTCTGTCCTGTGACACTGTGATCCTACCTGACCATTGTTGATGTTCCCTCCTCTTCCCTGCCTGGAGTCTCCAACTGCTTTCCTACTCTATCATTCATGGGGCTGAGTGTTTATGCCAAAACAGCTGCTCCATATGAGATCTGACACGGAAGAAGGAGGAATTTTATTCCTCTGTGTAAATTTGCGAATGCCAGGAAGGGATATTCTTGGCTTGTCTTTCATTTGCACTGTAAATGATGTATCTAGCGAGTGGTGAGGGGTGATAGTGAGCTGCATCTAAATCCTAATCAGCCAGAAGTATGCTTGTGGTAGCACAGATTCTTTCCCATGGGAATTTTTCTCTTCTTCTCCCTGTGTTCTATAAATAAAGATAAGGTTTGGATGTTATTGAAACTGTCTCTGGAAAGATGGGCAGTTCTACCTGGCCTATGGGCCTAGGGGGAGGTTTTGAATTGACCCAATCCGGAGAAACTTTTAAAAGTCTATATAAGTTTTAGAATTAAATAATAAAATCAGAATTCCGCCTCACCCGATCCAGTCTGGTTCTTGCACTCGGCTAGCGCTCAACAGCGACATATGCTTACAACCAACAGACTAACGAATCCCTGCAAATTCCAGCCTCCCAGGAGGGATCAGAACCTATTTATGTAGCGTGAGAGGAGACACCTCTTTCACAAGCCCTGCAACAGCAAAAGTAGCTTTCCATTGACACTTGCTTTCCCTCTGCTGAACAAGGCAGGAGACCAATTGACCCCTTCTTCCCTGTCACATGGCACTAGAATACTTGGTTAAAATGAAGCAGGTTTTTTTCTGAAGAATAAGTTAGGAAGTACTCATCTATTTGTGAATTTGGTTGAATTTCATGAGTGGTCCTTGCTGGATAAAAAAAGGAAGAGTGGGTTTGAGAACATCACAGTATTTTATTTGGTTGCAATATTTGTAAAATGGAATATTTGGTTTCAGAAAAATATTTTATATTTGAAATGTTGCCTTTTAAAAAAGTCTAAAAGAATTTTAAAAACAGGCTTTACTGTTTCCAAAGGAGCTAGAACTTTCTCTTTGAAGTCAAGGGATGCATATAAAGTTAATCTCATATGACTGATTTTTCAATTACCTTTGCCAACTGCTGTCCTTCTGCCTGCTTTGTGCTTCACTTTGGTTTAGCAGGAGCTGGCTCCATGTGTTCTGCTTCTTTCCTCTTCTTAATTTCTTCTAGCCCTCTCTAAGCCGAATGGGCACTACTCATCCAACTCAGGTTAGGTCCATTTTGACTAGAAGAGAATCTGAGAACATTTCTGGAAGAATATTATTTCAATTTCATTTTTATGGAAGTAAAATTTACTTGGAGTCTTTAGGTTTCATGATCTAGTAAAGCACATTGAAGACACTGCAGACACCCCAAGGTTACATCGTTTGCCTGGTCCAAGAACAGGTATATTTGTCTCGGGAAAAATCTTAGTTCATTGAAGATTCAGTATTAGAGGTTGTCACTGTTCCAGGGGAAACATCTTCCTCCTAATATATTACTCTATCTAATTACAGAGAAAAAAATCTAATGTTTCCTTGACAGCGCTATGAACACTTTCAGTCCTATGTCGAAGAACTGTGTGAACCCAACTGGTTCTATCTATCTTGTGTTCAGATGACTTCTCATCAAGTAAAGCCTGCTTGTATCATCATGGTCATCATAACCCAAGTGCTTCCTGAGTCTTTTGGGTGAAACACAGCACTGTAATCCGAAAGAGTTGCAGTCACTTTCACAGTGACTTCAGTGGTCTGTTGGTCTTGGAGTCACCAAAAGCTTAACTTATTTCTTCGTTGCAGTAACTCAGTTGCATCCTGTTAACCAAGGGCACCAAGGCTTTGGATAACAAGGAACACACAGTTATGGCATTTGCTACGGTTGGTAGAATGCTGAAACCACTGGATCCCAGCAAATGTATGCCTCATTCACAGAGCCCTCCTCTGCAGCCCAGCCTTTCTCTCCCTTGCTTATGTATAAAACCCACTTTGATTTAAATCTTGCTTCATTGACATTGGTGGAAAACCTCTTATTCTGTTTAGAAGTGAAGATTTCAGATGCATTCCAAGAAGAAAAACCTCTTCCTGTTTTTAGTGTGTACTTCATGTTACCTGATGTTAAATTATATCTGATGATATTTCACTGATACAGTGAAAAAGAAAAAGCATCAGGTAAATTATTGCATATGAGCTGTAGCTAGAAGATCCAACATGGCCATGACACAATTAAACAAAGGACCTACATGGTTTGCAGCTGCCAAGTGGAGATGTGATTTTTCATACTGAATAATGAGTTTGTTGGAAACTGGTCTAGACACAGTCAAACATTAAAAAAAGTGACATTTTTTCAAAGGGATGATAAGGAGTTACTAAGACTAACCTAGACACATGATGGAGTTTTCTACTCTTGAAGTCGTTAAATAAAAGCATTTTAATAAATGACACATGTTTGTATATCTAATATTTTGTTGTTTTCTGAAATGATACTTTGACATTCTCAGACCCCCAGGCATACATAGATCAAACTAAATACTGAAAGTACTTCTGCCTTTAAAATTTGCAATTTTTTTTCTAAATAAAATCATTACTTCATGATTCTTGCCATATTTCTGATCACTAGAAATTACAGTAATTACTTTCTTGATTGCCAGATTATGTATTATATAAGAAAAATGTATACACTGTTTAAATATTTATTGAATTTACAGAGCTGCCATGCTCTGTAAATGCTTACACGTTGTGAGCATTTTTTGATCACAGTGCTGCAGGGATGAGGAATAATACTGCAAATATGATTGAAAAGATAGCCTTAGTGACTTCATATTGTTTTAACATAAATTATCATCAAACTTGGAAGTCATATTCTGTATGGTAATGCCTCATAACGATGTCTCTGAATGTTCATTTTGACCCTTTCTTTTCTATAAAATAAGCATTTTTGCCCATGGAGTGTCCTTTTACCTTTAAATATCTGACCTTTCTTCAAGAAGAAATTAGCAGTGTGCTGTTTATGCATTAAGAGATGTGATGCTTATCACACTTCCCATGCTTCTCTATTTTGTTATAACTCAGCAAATGGTTCCCTAATAATTTCTTTATTAGTTAAAACAGATCATTTCCTCATGGCAATGGGTCAGTCTAAAAGTCCAAGCAAGTGAAATCTTGCTCCTTTCAGGGCAAAAAATGTCTTTTACAAAAAAAAAAAAACATGAGGACAATAATGTGTTCTCATAGCCAGTATAAAAATACCCATTTTCCCCAGGTGGCAAATGAACGTTAAATCAATAGACATGAAAACATTAAATAAACTGCTCCTTTTCAAGTAAAATTCTCATATATGCAAAAGCTGAATTTTATACAACTCAACAAAATGACTCATTCCCTTCTGTTCTGAAGAGGATCCACTCTAGTAAAATCAGTAAAGTTATGAATTCTGTGGCAAGTGATGGCAAAGGAGCAGCTCATCCAGGGGCTGAGATGACAGGTAAGAGGACGGAGAACAATTCGGAGGTGCCAGTGTGAGAAGGAAACTGGCAGGCTGGAGAGTGACCTTCTGGGCTCTGGTCCCAGCTGAGCTCCCCATCCTTGCTCTGGGGGACCAAACCCATTAACATGTGACATTTAGCTCCCCCTCTGAGTGGGTTATTAGTCGTAAGGGAATAGATGACAGTTCCTTGTACTATGAGCAGATTATTAGAATTTCCTTTCCCTATGCAAATTATACACCTGAAAATAGTTTCAGTTTAAACCAGAGCATTATGTCCAGTGATTCAACATAAAGCTATGTCATCCTTTTTTAAACAAATGGACACTACTCTTGTTTTGCTCTTGCTCTCTCTCTTGGAACTATCTTGAGCTAGTTTCTATGACCTGTTGTTTCACATTATGAATAAATTGGTTTTCTTCACTTTGGTTATCCTCTAATCCCTTTTAGGCAAATGATAGTTCTGGAACTTTATACAGTGTCTCTGGTTAATGTACCTCTGAGAAGTTAGATAAGGCTGATCCTTATTTAGCCTGCATTCAGTAGAACTACATTGAGCTATTTTTGGCTGAGTGCCCTTTTAATTTTCCGAGCTTTCAAATGGAGTCATTTAAAGTATAAAAATGTATGAACATCTTTCCTCTGAACTAAATGGCACTCTTTTTCTTGGCTAAATTTCCTTTGGAACTAAATGCTATACTATGCTTCACTGGTACCAACAATCAGTAATGTAGTGTAGGTTGCCAGACATAAAGATTAGATAAGTATTTGAATTTCCAGTAGTGTTTTCATGGAATTATCTATATGCAGCTCATATTCTATTCTGAAAGACCAGCAGGGCTAGCAACACTAATTATATTTCTCATCTAAAAAGAAATTACATTTGCTACAATGGAAGGACTTGAAATCTATTTGATGTGTATTTATACTTTTTCAAAATCAGCCCAAGGGTTAATATTGAAGTTGGTGCTGATCCTATTCTAGAATCTGAGAACCCCTTGAAGATGGAACATTTACATTACATAGTTTGCTCTAAATGGCTCAGAGTTAAAGAAAAAAAAATGTGGCGTTTTGTTTCTCCTAACTGAATTTTCCTTCAAGATGATCTCTGTTATTTGATACTGGAATAACACTGACTTTCTAATAACAATCAATTCTGTTTTAAGAGGTAACCGTGTAAAATTGGCCCTGGATTCCTCATCAGAGCTATTCCTTGAATGCACTGACTCATTCTGTGGACTGAGGTAAAAAATAGCTTTTTATTCCTGTCATTGTGGGAGAACTAAGGCAAGTTAGAGACATGGGGCTGCAATCGATTTCTCTTCAGCATCACCGATTTTGAATGAAATGAAAAAGAGTTTTGTGGTAAAGTTTCCTGAAATATACATGTTTCTCAACAAACCTCTACTGCAAGAGTAAAGCTTTTCCCCCAACTTCACTTTTAAAACTTTTCTCTGCCCGTTGAATTTTCTCAGTCTCCCTCTTCCACTCTGAGGAAGCTGTCTCAATTTATAACCCAAACCTATTAATATCTCACTTTTTAAACACAAAACCAATAGTAGGATTCTCTTGCTAGCCAAGCCAGCTTAGACAACTTTAAAGAAATATCAGTTTTGCCTCTTTCAGAATATGCAGACAGATCCTTGGGTTCAGAGCTAAAATACTCATCAATCATAATCCATAAAGTCCTGAGTTATTGCTCTTTTGTGCTTCTGTAATAGCTAGAGGAGTGCTTGCCCAGGATGAAAGGAAATGAAGTCTGGTTGGTAGGGTTCATTTTGCCACCCTAGGAAGTGCAGGAAAAGGGCATTTTGCCATTTTATCTCATATGCTTTTTAATCCTTCCAGCCAGAGCTACTGCTTGCTCCATGTGTATGTGAGGCATGAACTCGTTCTTTCACTGTCCCCACAGAAGGGTCAGGAGTGATGATATTGTCAAACATGACCTATGCCTTTTGGGACTGCTTTGGCCAGATGTATTAGGAATAACATTTTTTTTTTTCCTTGCCACTCTTCCCCTACACATTGCCTCAATTCTCCCTCCTAGCAATATTTGAAATTTCAGAATTATACTGCAAAACTGTGTAGCTGAGCAGCTCCTGAATCTGGGAGCACTCCAGGCTGGGGATGCCAGCGCAGACTTCATATGGGGTGCGATGGACAGCCACAATGTTAATGCAGCCAGTGTGTTTCATGGGGTCTCTGTGCCTTGACCTCAGAAAGTTTCAGTGCTCTCCAGAGGGTGTGTTTGTATAATTAGGAATTTGCAAGGGTGGGCGGTGAGACTGTGTCTCTTTATATACTATTTATTAATTTTTACCCACTTCCTAAATCCTTCACCAGAGCCTCAAGGGATCATTAGTTTCATATAAAGCTAACAATTCGTGTATCTTTCCAGTATTTAGGTAAGTGGAAAAGAGCCCATTTTCCTAATCTCATTGGCATCTAGATTGTGTTTTATGAATTTTATCATATGGAACTAATATTTCAGTACATGTCAAAAAGACTTTGCTTAATGCAATCCAGCATTCCTGATTATACTGGCCAATTTATACAACATTATGAAACAACTAGGATGATACATATGCAATATGAATATGGCATAAGTAAATATGAGCTGAGCAACATGATGGTGAACAGACCTATTTATGGGGTACTCTTTGCTGGATACTTGACTGAACAAAGAGGGACAGAGACAAAATAGATGGGAAGGTGCTTCCCTGTAAGCCTGAGGCTTATGTAAATGCAGCACATTCAAATGTGTGTAAAAGGCAGCAGTGCAAGGGACATTAACAGAGCTACCCCTTCTGCAAGCCCTGCTGAACACCTACAGAAAACCCACAGGAGTGCAGGAGTTTTGCTCTTCCAGCTCATCTGTGAGCCTGGGGCCAGTGCTAAAGCCATAAAAATTACTCAGAAAAACTGGTAGGTATTACACTGTTGAACTTACGGAAGGACACGAGTTTACCAGGCTGCAGGCATGGAGACATGAGGAGGGATCTGCCCTGGGAACTTTTCTGGGAGTGATGGACATCAAGGTGGCCTGTGAGAGGAGGGGGATGTTGCAGGGAATGAGATGATCTCTCACAGAAACCAGTCTATGCAGGTCTTCCCAGCAGTGTGCTGGGTTTCAGTGCCAGGAATAGGGGCAAGGAGTGAAACACAGATGTACATGTACACAACCACACCTCTTGGTTTTGCCCCAAAGCCTTTCATGCAAACATGGGCAGAGAGCTTCCAAAGAAAGCTGTGGAAATGGCTGACCCCAGGTGGTTTATTTACTAAGTGGCAAAGCAGTAGTCTGACTGAATTTCTCACCCCGATGCTACACTAAGGGCAGTGGCAGGGTAGGTTCCTCAGTTTTGCATACATGGCAAGTTAGCCTAGTATTAGACACTTTTGCAGGGCCAGAAGTGGAAAATATTAGGGTCAGAGAAAGAATAGACATAGGCAGTGTGTCATCTGGTAAATTATTCAAATAAGAGCTGATGAGGAATCTTGTGTGTGTGCTCTGGGAAACAGTTTTAGCATCACAAGAACCTGTTGTCCCATACACGGTGCCTGGCAGGAGTTTAGCATGAATGGTCTCATGGTGCTGACTGCCACTGCTTTCCTGAAGACATTAACAGTGCATCTAAGTCTAACTCTACTGTTCCTGTTCCTGCAGCACTGCAGCAATTTCATGCATCAGAGATCTATTGCAGTCTCTCCCCCTCTTCACCTTTGTTGCCCTGGGATCTTGTGGGACTCTGAAAGTCTCTCACTTCGTTTTCCTTTAAAGAGATTACTTCTGGATATTCAGCTGTGAGAGGGGAATGGGATTTTGGCAACTTTAACGTAGTACAGGGTATTTAGGTTCAAGTGATGACAAATGAATGTAATTAATATATTAAAGTATGAGTCTGTAAGTACTCCTACCCTCAGAGTAGTTTGCTTGTTTTTAAATGCAGTTTCAAAACATAATTCATTATGTGATCTGAGTGGATGTCGAGCCAATTTCCACTTGGATCCATGTCCTACAGGACTGTAAGAAACCTGCTATTCTGTTTGGCACCAGGGATAACATGTAATTCTCAGACCAAATTCATGTGAATTGTTTTCAAGTAGCTGTAGTCAAGCAAACAGCTGGTTGGACTAGAAGCTCCAGAGAAGCCCCAGGAACACATGCAGTTAGATCTTCTCTTCCTGACCATTACTGCTTTCACTCAGATGAAGGCTTTGGTTTGAAAATACTTGCTGGCACCACCAGATAGCAGAGGGTAAAAGACATAATTCCTGCCCTAAGTTAATAGTCTCATATTTCAGAAAGATGATTCACACCACCACTTATCTGTACTTGAGTATCTGATCAAAAATGTCAAGGTATTATGACTTTCTAGTCCCAAACTTGGTTCCAGTGGCTGTATTCAAAACTTAGACAGACTTTAAAAGTGAATGAGTATTTGGATTTTGCTTTAGATGTTTCCAGGATTTTTTTCTTTGATCTGTAGGACTGGTTGACATTTGATCTTTTTTGATCTTTATTGTTTGCTCCATTGTCTGACATATTTACCACTGCAAGGAGCAATATATTTGGATTACACAAGATCTTTTTGCTGTCATACACAGCAAAAGAGAGAGACCTGTCATACACACCTTTGACTTTTCTGGATTTGTCTTTTACATAATGCAGTAGTAGAGTCAGAGCAAGAGCCTGAATAACTCTCAATTGCCTCTGTCTCCAGAGATAATTTACAGAGCCTATGTCAACCAGCAGCCCTCATTGATGCAGGAGCTGTAATAGTAGCATTCCATCCTCCACAGGATGGATAGGAAAATTCTCCTGATAACCTGGAAAATTATGGCATAGCAGAGGAATATTTTTTAAATATCTATATTAAGCATAATTTAATGTAGATACATTAAATTAATTAAATTTAATATTTAAATTTCTACATAGAGAGGCACTAAAGCATGAAATGCTTTATGAATCAGCTCAAAACCAGGAAGGATGACTCTTTAATGAAAACAACTCTTTTAAAGAACTTTAAGATATTTTAAAACATAGGCCATAGTGAATGTATATGCTGTCTTGACTTATTCTTTTATTCAGAACTGTCCAACTGGATTGCATTTGCATACAAAATTTGATAATGCGAACTGGAATAGATGAAACAAATATTGTAATTATGGCTTTTTAAAGTATACAGAGTACAAAGTACAAGCAGTCAATACTTGTTCATGCAGTTCACATGTCAATAGTTCAAAAATTAGGTCTTCTAAAATTTGCATGCATCGTGCTCTATGCTATGTGCAAATATTTTTTCCATTACAAGTGATTTATACCACACAAAGCTAACCTGCTTCGATTAAGAGTCCAAAAATGCCCCCCCAAAAATAACTACACTGATTTCAGTAAGGAAACCAACATTATAAAACAGCTCCCTGAACAGTAATAATTGTACTATATCTCTCCAGCCAGTTGTAAAAATAATTATTCTGCATTTCCCAATGAAAACCAAAATGCCAAGTTCTCAAGTGTAAACTTAAGGTCTAACAAAATATTTACTTAGGCTTGTAACAAAAGTTGAAATAATACGTGAATGTAAATTCTGAAAAATGAGACTTTGTACCATTATAAATATTTAATCATTTTTTTTTATCCAGAGAGAAATATTGGAAGGCCTTTATCCTTGAGATAGCAAATTCTTAATAGATACTTGGAGTCACTAGCAATATGCAGTCTGTGTACAGGACAGAGTCTATTTCAAATCATAAGAAAATTATCTATCACTTCAGTCTGGAACGGGCTTCAGACTATGCCCCCCTCCCCAGCCCCGTTGCATCTGTTTACTATGAGACATGCTCTGTGTGATATGAGGGGGCAGTGACCATGCAGCTACACAGCTTCTCCATCACCTCACACCTGGATGTGGCAGGCACCCCTGCAGGTTACAATTGCAATTAAAATTGTTGTATTTGATAATAGACTAGTATTTTCTGATTTGCATCAGCTATTCAGTGTTGAGATCCAATATATAGTTATATAGATGTGGCAACTGAGTGTAGGACAAGTCACATGCCAAATTCTGTTTTTATATACTCATGCATTTGAAAATATTAACTTTTTGACTGAAATTTACTATAATTATTTCCTACCTTTAGGTTTTGGATTTTTTTGCAGTTGCTGCTAAACCTGAACTTTTGGGTTCCCAGCAACTGGGATCGGTACACTCCTCTACTTGCAGAACTGTTCAAACTCTGGCTATAATGAAAATTGGTAATGCTTGAAATTTAGTTAAGCTCAGACAAAAACAAAACCAACAGGAAATGTAAAAATCATGAAGTTTTCCCTTAACAGGCCTAATGAGGCAGCTGCCAAGATTCTTGGATAATTTACAGAATCACAGAATTATTTAGGTCAAAAAAGACCTCTAAGGTTGTCAAGTCCAAAATTTAACGAAGGCCTGCCCCCAGATAGGTGGATCCACAGCCTGGAAATTCCAGACCCTTTCACTAACTTCATCAGGGCTGGGATCAGCCTCTTTGCATCACTGACATTTCTTCTCCTGCTCAGGCTTTGTTTTAGAGCAATTTATCAGCTGAGGCTCATGCTTACCTCATGCCACATGGACATTGCAGTTCATGTGTTAACGTGAATTTATCTGTAATAGAGAAGGAAAGTAAAATCTGGCTTCTCATCCTCCCAAACATCATTGTCCTCCAGGCAATGGGGACAACCACCCTGCTTTGTCAGATGATTATAAAAGCTGCACATCACTGATTTGGCAGTTCCCCCTACTCTCTCTGTTTCCCTTAGTTTCAGAGAAGGATGGTGGACAGTTTGATCTGTTGACTTGAGCTTATCCAAGAAGGTGGACATGCCCCAAAATGCTCAGATTTTTATTGGACAATACCTATCTACCTATCTGCGATTGTATTTGAGGTCTCCAGGACAAATTTCAGATTTATGTATTTTATTGCTCTGTCCTTGAATGTTTTCCTATCATCCTTGTCAGATATATAGTAAACTGATTCCTAAATGAACTCCAAGCCAGGACATGAGTCTCCCTCATTCATTCATATGCTGTTGGTGTCATGCAAGCAGCACCAGCTCTGTGGTTTTGTGAAATGGACTCATTTATCACTGGATGTGATGGTGGTGATAATACCACCCTTTAATTATATCAGATGCCTCACAGCTGTCTGATGAGATAGATTTCTTGTTCCTCTGGCAAGGCTTCATGGAAGGCACAATGCTAAAGATGAACAGTCAATTTTATAAAATGGATGAAAACAATGCAGACTAAACTTGCTTTCTGGTAAATGGTGCCATTACTTTCCAGTAACTAATGTCATGAACCAATGAACAACAAAGGTTGTGAGATAAAGAAGATACTCATTAAATGATGGAAAATGATGCAGCTTTATAAAATCAAATATGCCTTTAGCTTTCTTTCCACTATGATCTAGTCCTTGAAATATTTGCCAAGATGTCATTTTAGCTAGACTAATTAGTGAAATCTGCATACAACTTAGAGCTAAATTCAGTCTACAGTGACAGCACTGTTTAAGCAGCCCTGTTCCTAGATTTACAGGTAAGTGAGATGGTACAAAGAATGCAGCCCCTTCCAAGCAGCACATATAGAAGATCTTGAGCATCCCCTCATACTTCAGGTGCTTCTGAGGGCCATCCTCACTACTTGCATCACAGCCATTTTAAACAACCATTTCAATTCCTGGTTGCAAGTCAAAAGCATCTCTCATGCGAGCAAATAAGTAAAGAAAGTTTCTTTGCAGAGGTAGAGGATTTTGTGTGGTTTTGTTTCCAGGGGAAATTACAGCTGGCACGACTACTAGCCAGTACAACAAGGGGAACAAGTCTCTTCTACAGTGGAAAGGAATTCCTTCAAAGAGGAAAGATTATTTCCGGCCTAAAGTAACTCAGTTCTGTTATCTTTACAGAAATAGTGAAGCCAAAATCAGTGGGGAATCTTACATGAAGAACAGGAGAAAATATAATCTGTTCAAGTAAGAAAACATATTTAAAGTAACCATCTTTCAAATAACTCCTTAGCAGTGCTTGGAAAATCCTAGAGAGCATGACCATTGCTTGTGGTATGAGCAAAGAGGCTCTGCAAAGCACTTCTAGCAGGCATAGAGGAGGATTATAAATGTAGCCCTTCAAAACTGAACTTCATAAGCAGAGAAAGGAATTATAACAAGCAGTTGCCAGTGACCTTGAAGAGACTCAACTTAGTAACCCATTAAAGTCCCTTCCAATTCTGTCACCACACTTAAAGCCACTTTGCTTAAGTGTAATTTAACTTCTTTATTTGCTTTCATAAACACTTGTGCCAAAGGTTTCTATTTTCACAGATAACTGGGGAATGATTGCTGAAGATGTGAATGTATGCACTCCTGCATGCAGGTACTCACAGAGAGGGCTCTCTGTGCCAGGCTGTGCCCTCTCCCCTTCACTTCTGAGCTTCAGTCACGCAGGCAGAGAGCAGAACTGGGCAGAACTGTTACTTAGGAAGATGGTAGTGTACCCTGGAAAGCAAACCAAGATATATCCAAATGGTCACAACTGCACCTTTGCCATGAGAGATGGAAGTGGCAGTTCAGTAGCATCAGGCTCGCATTGTGTGTGCTCTCCCTGGCACACTCATGAGTAAAGACTTTGGCAAAGCTGGTCACAGTTGTGCACATGAAAACTAAGACACATGAAAGCCTATGCCTCCCTCTTGGCCACCTCACCCTGGCCCAAGCTCCTACACATGCTCACAGGGATCTCCAGCTCCACAATAAGGTCTTCTCACATCTTTGACTGGTGAATACCAGCCAGCCATGAAAATCTGCTCGTGAATAATCCCTGGCAGAAAAAAGGGCTTTGTTCCCTGGGCAAATGGTGCTGGAGAGCCTGCTGAGACTCTCTCCTCCTCTATCAGAAGGCGCTGCAAATCAGATGAAGATGTTAATCCGACAAACAAATATTTATACAATGTCATTGACCGTTACAGCCCAAGGTCACTGTGGAAAAAACAACCCAGCAAATTTTTATAAACATCTTTCGCTTGTGTCTTCTTCTTTACAAATTACAGCACATTTACTTTCTGAATTATTTTCAAAGGGGGCAAAGAGTAAACCACGAAAATACACGTTTTGCAATTATAATTCGTCTCCAGTGTAGCCAGGGGAAGTAGATTTGCAGATACATTTTCATCCAAACTTGTCTTCTTGAATATTTCCATGTTTTTCCATCTTGCCCAGATAACCAAACACAGATACCAGAAAGATTAATTTCTTCTTTCTGGCTGCAGTACAATTGTAGCTAATTGTTTCCCTTGGAATATATAAGAACTTTTCTTCCTTACACATCTGTTTGCTGCCTTATGCCTCATCAGGACACTTTACCCTCAGTCAATGCACAGGGGATTTTACTGCTGGGAGACCATTTCAGAGCATCTCTTTTTGAACTGTCTAGATCTATACCTAGAGCCTCACTCCCATTTTTCTTTCTGGTATCCACACTGTGTGTGTGTGTATGTGTGTAAGAATGTGGCTCAATCCATTGACCATACAGTATGCAGTGGCCATAAGTGGAACAGGACTTCTATCCAGCTCCTCAGCAAAGACCTCGCATTACCCACACAGATTTGACAACTGCCACTTGATTTTCCATGCCTTTTACACAAACAGTTTATTTTCAGCAAGTAATTTCATTCTCGCTATCTGCATTATCACTCGTTTATCCTGCACAGAGGTTCAAGCTACAATAACCTTTCAGGACAGATGCAGTAGGACTCAAGAGCAGAGCACTCTTTTTTTGTTGAAGAGTTGATTGAACCTATGCAATAGACAGCTGGTCTTCTTGCTCCATATGGGAAAATCAAGATTTATAGACTTGGTCTTTAGCTATTTCAAGGAGTGAAATCTGGTGTAAGTTAGATTTGGCTCATTTGACAGGTGTCACAAGAGTGATTGATTGTGACTGTCTCAGACAGATACCTGACGATGGCCCAACACTAAGTGTTTCCAAGGAACTACCTGCCTCTTTTTGGTGTCCAGTTAAGATTACATAGATGCCTTCTAGATGAGCAAAAGAAGGTGAGGTGATTCCTGCCCCTCATGACTTGCTCACAGTTGGACAAGAGGCATGTGTGAAAGGCAGGCATGACACCAGGACAGACCATGTCGGGATTGGACGCTCACTGTGGCACACTGTGTTCTGGTTTGTCAGTCATTCTGCAGAGAGGCGTACTGTTGAGTCCCCTGAGGAAAATGTGGGCACTCACCATTACCCTGCAAAAAAAACCAGCTTGCAAAGTTGATAAATAGGTTTGAACTTGCAAAGTCAGGCTTAGCCAAGTAAATCTGAGTTTTCTTGCTTGTTCTATTCAGACATTTTTAAATACTAAATTCTCCACTTGACGTTTTGTCTCAATTACCCTAAATTGTTAAAACTATAAGGGAAAAGTCACCACCAATCTGGAAACAATAAATCTGGGTCCTGGAACACTAATCGTGTTTCCAAACACCCTCCTAAATAGCACTTAATTTGAATTATGGATACTAGTTGCAGCTGTGTTCAAATAAGAATGGCAACCATGGTTTCATCGCACCAGGACGTGACTGCAGCTTCACAGTTTTATCACTGAACTGAGGAGTCATTTCTAATCTCTGTGTTAGCAGAAATCCTCCGCTGTCAGCCCTGTTTGTCAATGCCATTGAGAGGTAGTCTGCAGCAGTGTTTGACAATAGTTTTGAAAATAAAGCATGATTTCCTGATTGCAGCTATTGCAAAATGTTTCCCATAACCCAGACCTGATCTGCTTTGGTTTCCATTCACATTGCCTCTGAAATTCTGGAATTTCCTAGTCACCCAGCCCAATAGAATCACACTGCGTCTCTTTGAGGGTGCAGCCAGTAAGTCTGGGAATCATCAGCTGTGCAGTAGGTATGCAGCAGCTTTGACCATGCAAAATGTGTCACATACAGGAGAACGTAACATATTCTGAAGAAGATCACAGATATTCATATATATATTCAATTAAAAATATGTCAATGGAAAAAAAATCAAGACACATTTGATGTTACTTCTGATTTTTGATGTATCCTAAAACCAGGCTTGACATAACATTTTATCTTGAAGCTACTTTTGCTGCACCCCTGAGGGTTTTTAAGGGCTGCTTTCTTGTTATGATCATTCAAAAAAACAAAGGAAAGAGTATGTTTCTTATACCAAATAAAAGTGAAAATTAAATTCTTAACAACTTCTCCTTAATTTCTGGATCCTAAATATTGAAAAGCAGCAGTACTTCCACAACTCCAGTGTTCCCACAGCTCTCCAAATATATTTTCTTAAAAAAAGAAAAGGAAACAAAATTTAAAATTCTGTTAATTTTTCTCTTCTGCTCTGTGCTGCCCAGTTTGCCTCAGCCCAAGGAACCTCTAGCTCAGATTCCAACAAGCCCTCTGGCATACCACTGGATCATTTCTGATCTGTAAACAAGAACCCGAAAACACACTCATGGTGCAGCTGTGCTTGTGGCCAAACTTCAATGTGCTGTTACTTTAATTTGACTCTTATAAGCATGAACAGATTCCCATCTTCAGGCAGGAAAGCACCCCATCAGTGGTTTCTTTGCAGTTGATTTGTATGCATGCCTCTGACTCTCGCTGTGACTGCTGCAGCCAAAAGGAGAACCAGATCTCCATTTCATTCAGCCTTGCATAAATAAAAATATCATTAAGCACTATTTAAAATATGTTACATTTAACAAATTGACATGTAATCCCTTACAATTTATTGAACTTGGCAATATTAATAAGTGTGGTCTATATTCTATAAATCAAGAACATGTTTGCTGGAGGTATGTGCACTTGAAGCCACTTCTAGCCAGAATTCTTACTTCCATTAGGAAGTGTTTTCTCCCGTTTTACTGGATACGTGTCTATGGTTGTGACTACAACATATATTTTAGTCTAACAATGTATTTTTTCTCCTCCCACCAGCTGGGAAGTGTTTTTTCTGTGTTGAAAATGTCATCTTGTATTGATTATCAATCACAATAAATACATTTTAAGGGCTTGAATTAAAATGTTCCTTTAATTAAAAAAAAGAATTCAGAAGAAAGAACAATGGGTACAAGTAAATACTGAAAAGTGCTTTGCCATCTTGCTGTGAAAAGTCTTTGGGTTAAGTTAGTAATGTCATGGTCTTTAAAATTTACATATAATAAACTGTCATAGTGTTTACATACAATGTTTTACATTTTCTAATGTAAGATGTACATTTTAAAGAGCTGTCACAAACTCAGAGCTTTATACTTTCCAGATGTGCTGGTAGGTCCAGAGAGGTGTGTCAGTCTATGACCCACTGGTGTTCCAGATACTTTTGTGATATGGATCTACTCTACAAAAGACCATGGAAGTCACTGTTTTCTATCAGTGCATAATGCTGCAGCTCATACATGCAAATCAAGAAAAGGAGAGAGCATGCAAGTTATGAATTTTTAACCAGGTCTTTGGAGTATAGCCTTTCTACACTTCCTCTGAACACCTCCTGAGCCAGCCAGACACAGTTAATGGTGAATCCTCCAGCCTCCAAGACTCTCAGATGGAGGCATTTGCCCAGATCACCCTTTGTTACCTCCGAGCCACCAAAGTCCCAAATTAGTCCTTTGCTCTTCAAGGAATAAATTAAAGCACTAGGAATGTGCTTTAATAAATTAATGACTAGGAAGGCCACAGAATCTCCTGAGATACAGGAGCCTTTGGTTCAGACAGCAAAACTGAACCAGGGAAGACTGGATCTGCGGAAATACATCCATTGGTTTCAGCCATCACTGGAGAAGATATTGTCATTAACCCTGGACCATAAATCAGCGTAGAGCCAGTGAGGGGCATCTGCAAAGTGCAGTGGTGGGAGTTCTGTGTTTTAAATGTACTGTAAAATGCAGGGACTGATTGTCAGTTTACCTTCCTGGAATAACCTGCAGCTCATTGGGAAGTGCATTTCTCTCCTGTAACCCTGAGGCTCTGCCTCTTGTTGCTCCCATTACTCTTGTGTCAGTCGTTGACACTTCCTTCGTACATCCAGAGGCAAGCACAAGTTATATGGCCAAACTTACCAGTCAAGATGATACACTGTGTTACTGCATGTAAGTATTTTAAGCATTTTGTATATTTTTTCTTACCATGAAAGGGCACCTTACATTCATTGTTAAAACTGTCATGACTCATTTTTCTAAGTTTGTGTGTTTAAAACTAAGCCAGCTATTATGCTTGCTTCTGATGAGTACACTAAATAGGTTTCACTACCTACCTTGGTCTTTCTGTTATGTATTAACATTCTTACCCCCTCTTCTTCATTGATAACACTGCAAGTGTGGTATGATGAATAGGATGTCAGGAGGTTGTCATTTGTTTCAGCTTCATCTTTCGCAGATGAAAAGATGTTGGAGATGAGATTATATACTCACAAACACACGCACCTCTCCCCCAGCCCTTCTTTGTAGTAAAACTGATTTTGACTAGCTGCCCTCAAGACAGCAGAAACCTCTCATGTGTTCACATTTAGATTTCTAAAGAATGTTTTTATTTTTCTGTCCTTTCATGCTCTTCTGTCTCTTGCTTTCAAACACTGAAAAACACAAATTAAGTATTTCTAATTGACCTGATTTACTTTAATAATCATAGCTACAGAGAATAATAAAGACCATTAATTATTCTAAAAATATACATATTTTTGTAACTCCTACTTTTCTTGGACTTGGAAAAGATGGTCCTATATCACTTTTGCCACTATCGCATCCCATATTTGTAGTAAGCATCGCCTGTTTTCAAACACGTCTTTTTTAATCAACACTCTTTAAGCTCAGATACACAGTCATCCTCTTGACTTGTGTTTTGTCTTTGCAAAAGCATCATGAGCATCACCACTGAAGTGTGTTTACTCACCTCATTGGTTAATTTTCCCCTGTACTCTCACCACTTCATTTTAGCAGTAACGGATAGGATTTGGACCCATGACTTAATGTAAAAATATTGGAATAAATCATACTATCAGAGTGAAAAGCAAGGAAAAAATTAGCCATAGGAATTCACTGCCTAATGAAAAAGGATGGGGGAAAGGTGGACAGTTTGAATAGTTACTAACTTCTGAAGTGAAGTTTGACCAAGGAAAATGTTGGGTCCAGGAAATAAACCCACAGTGAAATATGTAGATGTATGGGAGGACTGAACATTCTTCCCAGATAAATTTTCCTGACATTCATGACCATGTTTTTAGCATTAAATGACTATTCCATACAGATTTGGGACAAAAATCTAGGAATTTTGTTGCACTGAGGTATATATTCAAGAGGCCTCTTGACCTGAGACCAGAATTAAGGCGTTCCTTTGCCCTGTCTCTGTGCAGTTGGGGGGAGGAAGAACGCCTTGGATGCTTGCCCTTGGAAACAGGCCATCACCCAGCCACAGACGCTCCCAGCTCCTCTTCCAGGAGCTCTTTGCTGAAATGTACTGTGTGCTATACTAGATAAGGGCAAGAATTTCAGGATTTTTTTTCAAATGATTGAAGAAGTTGCATCATTGCTAATACATCATCTCTAACACAGTGCTCCCTGCCAAGGAAAAACCCACACAATCACATGAAGGCAACAAGCAAAGCAGCAGACATGAGCAAACCCAGAATTCCTGAATGCCTGCATTAGACTGCTACTGTTTCCTGCAACATAGACTCTGCATGAACGGCCCCGTACACTGATCCATACATTATTTAGACATCTAAGCTGCTAACCCACAAATCCTCAAGGCTGGGCAGTGCAGAACTCAAACTGCCAAGGGAGAAGAAAACCACAGGCACCAAGACCAAACCCCTAACCTGCACCACACTGTGCTCAATTTATGGATAGAAGGCAACCTGAGAAACTTTTTGAAGGTTTATTTACATATAGGTGGGAAATGACATAGGCTTACTTAAAAGAAAAGTATTCTAAGAAAATTAGGCAGTTTCAGAGCTTGTGTGTGGTGCTATATGTTTCACAACCATTGTCATACATCTGAATTCCTCTAAGCCACTGAGGGTAAAAATGGTTTGGTGACCTAGGACAGCAATGTAGAGAGTTTACCCATCAAGGGGGAGCTCGAGGTTTAATTCCATCTGCAGCTGGCCAGCACCAAGGTTCCGACCTCATCCTTCTCGCAGGGGAGGCTGGGTCATGGCATGGCAAGCCTGCACCATCTCCCATGCCCCAGCTGTGCTGCTGGTCAGGAAGGAACTTGTCCATCTGCTAAAGACACAGAGCGAGAGCAACTCCTTGGCCTTGTCTACTGGACATTTGACCCTGGGACTCTCTGCTTCCAGTGGAAATGCCATACTGGGTGTTTTTGTGCAGAACAATACTGAGAAACAGGTTTGGGAGAAGAGCTAGAGGGATCAAGGCCAGTCTGACCAGCACAAGTGCCCTGTGCAATGCCCAGTGAAGCACCCTCTGCCCAGTGTCACAGCTCCCACAGGAGCCAGTTGGAAAGCCCACAAAAACCTGTATGCACCCAGAGGTCTCTGCCCTCCTGTGTAGAGTCAGAAGGTTGGAAAGTCCTTCCAGATGGGATGCACTCCAGTTCAAAGCTTCAACACAGGAAGAAGTATCTACCTTTGCCATCCTGATGGATTTTGATTTGGCATATCCTTACATTTTCCTCCATGAAGGGACATTCTGGAGCTGTACTCACTGCTCTGTTACAAGCCTTCATTGCCTTGCTGACAGAAACATTTTGTTCTTTCTAACCAAAGCTTTTCTTCGGCAGTTTAAGTCAGTTACTTCTTGTCCTAATCACAACAGACAGAAAGAAGATGTTATTCCCTTTGTGGTCAGCAGAAGTATTTTTTTATCTTGGATATTTGCTGGCATATTTTTAGTCTCAAGTTTTCCTCCTTCCAGTTCAGTAACTTCAACTTACTGAGTCTTCTTTCCCTGACCTGTTCTCCAGACCTCATCATTCTCTGTGAAAAGAGTTTCTGGTTGATTCACACCTGCCTCAAAGCATGGCAACACAATGGGAAGCAGCAGTCCAGCAGAGGCTTTGCTGAAGCTGAGAGGAGCAGGAAGAAGGCTTAGTCTGGTACGAATTCTGGTAAAAGCAGTCCAGTCATGGTGGTCACTGTTCACAACAACTTGGTGCACACACTCAGTGTGTGGTTGACCAGCAGGAAGCCTGCAATCCGCTATAACCAAAGGTCCATTGCTGTAGTTGGACACAAGCCAGTAGTTTCCCAAAAGCATTTCAGGAGTAAGTTGTCTTATCTTACAAAAGCATCTTACAATACTACCCTCTTTAAAGTATCTTACAATAGTATATGTTTGGTAGCATCCTGATTTATTCAGACTAAATCTCCAGTCCTGGAATGCCTGAGAGTCCTGTCCTCCAGTGCACATGAAGTCGCTCCAAGTTATGACAGCTTATTTAAAAAGCATTTGAGCACAGCTTGATCTTCCTTGTGCATGTCAGCAGGGAGGAGACCACAGACCACACGCTGCAGTTGTTCTGATCTGCTTACTCAGGTCCAAGAGATGAAGGCTGTCCCCCTCTCCAGTAGCACCTTGCTGGAGCTGTGCTGCTGGTATATCAGCCTCACTCCAGGAACTGCAAACAAAACCCCAATGCAAAGGGTAACTAACCCTGATTCACTCCCTGCTTAATGTAAAATCCTCTTTAACAAGAAGTGTATGCTTTTGCCTTTTCATATTTCCACTATGAACATTAGGTTGTAGGAATTCAAGTCAGGAAAAGAAGAATTAAAACTCTGCTCACTTTGGTTTCTGCAGTCAGAGTATTCAGTGTAACCAAAAATTATAGGAAAAAAAGAACAGGTCTGAAGCAGAGTAGGAACAGCTCTGCTTTGCATGGTGTGTGTGAGGGAGAAGGAGCTTCTCAAGCTTCTCAAAAACGCTGCAGAATACACATACCTCTGAAGCTAAAAGGCTCCAGGTTATGCAGTAACATAACATATATTTAGTAATTTCATGACAAAAATATTAGCTAAAATATTTCTGACATTTCTTTTTTGCCTTTTACTTGTCTTAGATTACTTGGAAGGAGTGGTGAAGCTGTTACCTAAGACTTTCACTATGTGATTGCAATTAATTAAGGTTCTTTGTCTAAGTTGTAGAGTACCTCTACACATTAAGCTCTTCAGAAATTTGTGTCCAGCATTCCAAACTTTCAAGTTAGACATGCTTCAAAGCAGGACTAGGAGGGATTGCTGACGGTTCACCAGGTCAATATTTTCTGTTATGTGAATTATGCTGTTGGGCAAACAAAATATTCTGCATCTCAAATTTGGAATTTTTCTCATAACACAAGACAGAAGCAGTCTTTTGCCTCTTGTCATGACTATTTTGAAGACCAAAACTAACATAAGCGAGGGACCTGGTAACTAGGAGCAGAATCTTCCTCAGATTGTCTTTTTGTTACAGAATCACAGAATACACTGAGTTGGAAGGGACCCACAAGGATCATCAAGTCACTCCTGGAACTGCACAAGACCATCCCAAAGAGTCACACCAAGTGCCCAAGAGTATTGTGCAAATACTTATTTTGTTTCATTTCCTAGTAAAAAATTACCTAAATTCCAATTTTTATTTCTTTACTTTTGTGTTTTGACTTTCAAATAGCTTCAACTGCAGAAACTGTTTTCCTACTCTTTCCATGCTGCTCCTGTTAGTTACTGCCTATTATTCCAGAACTTAACACTAACCTTTCAGAAAATTTCACTACCAATTTTGTATCATTTCACTACCTCATGATACAAAAGTATTTTTAATTTCTGCTCTGTGATGTAATGGCTTCCAAGTACTTTTTCAAGAAATTACTGAAATTATTTCATAATTTTATTAAGACGAGTAGATGGAGAGAATTAAGAAATGTCTAAGCAACACAGTTGGTTAGGATACAGACTAAAATAATCCCTTTTACCCCCAAATAAAAAAAAAGTCTCATGACCAAGAAATATATTTTTAGTATAACATCATAGTTTGCATTCATAAAGAAATATTATAAATATACAGTTCTAATTCTAGCTCTAATGCAGCATACACAGGGACTCAAATATTCACATAGATAATGAAAATTAGAAAATATTAGGGGTTTTCTTCAACATTCCTGGTTACACAAATCTATGCAATCAGGTATTGGCAGCAACATCTTGGGCAGAGGTGATGCTGGTACTGTCCTTCTACTTAACTCACCAGAACTTGCAGGTATATATGACATCTTCTAGATCTTGCCCTAAATTGGTGTGTTGCTTCCTTCCAGACAGTCATACAATGGTTATGGTTTCTGGAGATTGCTTTCCAAGGTGTATATTCTGGGTCTACTGATGTAAGTCTGCTGCATAAAACCCTTCAGTCTGAACAGCTGTAATGTACTTCAGTACTTTGAAGTACATTAGGATTATTGAAAGAGCAGAAGACCTAAAAACCACCTACCAGGCTGTTACATTTTGCATTGAATCTGTGAAACGGCAGGTTTACAGCTAATGTAGCTGAGATCTTCTGATGGCTTAGAATTTGGGTCTGATTTTGGCCCTCCATACTGCTGCAAGCTTGAAACATGTACGCAGTCACATGCAACTCTCCTCATATCGCCCACAGCAAACCCCGTAGCTGTGTTATTATAACCATACATTGGTACATGTAATATCTGGAATCCAACCAGCAGCCAGATTTGAAGGATCATCCATAAAAGTTTCACATAGCTAAAGAAAGCAGTCAACACACTCTTAATAAATTTAACATTTTCACAGATTCTCTGGTCATCTTCATGGTGCAAGGTACTCTTTAAAGAGACATATACATTTATATATAAGTATGCAGGTCACCTGGAAAACATCCAAACTCTTCCTTAAAGCAGTCAGACACAAATTTCTAGATATACTAAGCAAGATCTGTAGTAGTGATATTACTCACAGCACTGAAGATTTATTTGGTGTAGCAGTGGGTTCAGCAGAATTTCAGACCTGCAATTAATGTCATAAGATAAGCATGTCAGAAGCTATGGGCATGTCAAGTAATTTGACTTGTACACCTATCTTTGTTCTGGCATCTGCCCACTTGTGATATACACAAATGATATTGCCAAGGGAGTACTGAAGATCTGACTGTTACTGGTACTTGTTAAAGTGAGACATAAAATGGTAAATATTAAGAATCTATGTGCTTCATTCAGAGAAGTCAGGTAATGTATTTCTGGCAGGGTGAAGCACCAGCCAATGTGGTACATGACATTTGTATCTGATACAAGATTAAATACCAACATATGAGATGAAACACTACAGATCTGCTTTACTGCATGGATTCTAGCAAAAAAGATGTTTAACAGTGGTAGGAAAAAGTACTCATTAAGAATAATCTCCTGAGAAAAAACATTCCACATTTTATGAGCAAGGGCTCATCTCAAAGAGGTATCACAGCTAGCCTGCTGTGAGCCACAGTGTGGAGGAGGAAAAAAAGGAAACAGAAAACATAAAAAACCTGGACTTAAGTGTGATGTTGAAGGTTATCACTCATCTGGGCTGAACAATGTGGCAAGAAGACAGGCAAAAGGAGGAAATTGGAGGTTGTATGTCATATAAACCTTCATACGAGCCTAAATGTTGCCATAAACTGCGTTACTTTTTCCTTAATTGCAGTGCTAAACTCCCAGGCCCCAGAAGAGGTGAGAAGTGGTTTCTCAGACTCCAAATATCAGAAGAATTGACATGATGAAGATTTTTGGTCAGCTCTTTTACTAACCATCCATTTTTCTAAAGTCTTTTGGTTCAGTTTCTGCGTATGTTTCCTTGAACTGATTAGGGCAAGACACTGTGCCTTAAGGGCACAATAAGGAGGGCATCAATAATGTTATAATGCTATTAAAGTTTAACAATAACTCATAGATGACAATTTCCTAATTGGAAGATTAGGTGCACATTGATTGATGCTTTCAGTTTCTGATGATGCCTACTAGGTGGCCTAAAGATTAGACCAATTTCCATTGTATTTTTCTTCATCAAAGCTGTTTTTCTGACTGTTTCTCAAAACTATGAAGTCACACTCCTTCTACCTTATCTTTAGTATTTGCCTTCTCTGAGCTACCAATTAAAAAGAATATTTAATCATAAGAGAGGGAAATATGAGACCTGGTTGAATATAGGACCAGTAGATGAAAACACCCTAACCAATTACATCCTTGCTGAAATCCTCTGCACGTAACTGCTTGGAAAAGAGCAAGTAATGTATGAGCTAGTAAGTCAAGTTTAATCAATGAAGTTCAATCCATATGTTATTACAAAATCTTTTAGGATAAAACCCCTATATAAATGTAGTCTTTGTTGTTGTTGCTGTTGTTGTTTAACTGTATAGAATAGATCACAGAATCATCAGGGTTGGAAGACACCTTTAAGATCATCTAGTGCAACCATCCACCTAGCACCATCATAATCACCCCTAAATCACATCCCCAAGTGCCACATCCAGATGCCTGTTGAGCACTTTCAGAGATGGTGACTCCACCAGCCCCCTGGGCAGCCCATTTCAATGCTTAATCACTCTTTCAGTGAAAAAAATCTTTCTAATATCTAATTTGAATCTCCCCTGACTGTGCCCTCTTGTCCTTTTTACTTGAGACATGACAGAAGAATCCAACCCCCACCTGGCTCCAACCTCCTTTCAGGTAGTTGTGAAGAGCAATATGGTCACCCCTGAGCCTCCTTTTCTCCAGGCTAAACGCCTCCAGCTCCTCACAGGACTTGTGCTTCAGACCCTTCCCCAGCTCCACTGCCCTTCTCTGGACATGCTCCAGCACCTCAATGTCCTTCCTGAATTGAGGGGCCCAGAACTGGACACAGCACTCGAGGTGTGGCCTCATCAGTGCCCAGTACAGGGGGACAATCACTGCCCTGGTCCTGCTGGCCACACTATTGCTGATACAGGCCAGGATGCTATTTGCCTTCTTGGCCACCTGGGAACAAAATGTTCAGCTGCTGTCCATCAGCACCCCCAGATCCTTTTCCTACTGACCACTTTCAAGATGCTCTTCCCCAAGCCTGGGGTTGTTGTGACCCAAGTTCAGGACCCAGCACTCAGCCTTATTGAAACTCTTGCTGTTGTTCTCAGCCCCTCAATCCAGTCTGTGAAGATCCCTCTGCAGAGCCTTCCTACCCTCCAGCAGGTCAACATTCCCATCCAACATGGTATCGGCTGCAAATTGACTGAAAGGCTCCTTGAGCAAGGAAAACAGCTTGAAAGAGTAAACACAGGAGGTAATTTAATTATCACTTAGAAGATATGCCTTGTTCATGCTGGAGGGTACTTTTCAAAGGTATTAACTGAAAATAATTTTGACCTTATTTGCACTGAAGTGTTGTTGGAGGATGTTCAAAACAGGACCACGTGTAGATGGATCTTGCTTGTTCCACTGAGCTACACTGAAGTAAGTTTCAAGAGACTTTTTTTCAGGTGAAGCGGGCAATGCAAAAGTTTCTGGGGAGGGTTTATGAAAGCAGGATCTCAAAAGCTCAAGTAATTGCTAATTGTAGAGTGTTCACAAAGCTTATTTCAAATCTGCTGTCTGAAGTGGTCAGTGTGATTCACTGGATTCCTAGCTGCTCTGGATTAAGATCAGGATTGGGAATTAAAACAGGATTTGTGACACCAAGCACCAAAGAGATACTTTTACTGCAAAAGCCTTCAGCCTCTTCAAAGTCTCTGCCAACAGAGGTCAGTTGGGATCATTAGCATGTGCTTTAGATGAGGGTGAGTGCAGGCATTTTTGGCTATGGAAATAGGGTGGTTGCTGTAACTCCTGCCTCTACATGTAGGCTCTAGCACATAAAATAGGTCTGTATCTGACAATGAATCAAACAGTATCTTTAACCATAACCCACCTACACTTCGTAGAAACACAGTTGTTTGCCTCTGCCAACACCGAATCATAGTCATTGGTTTGGGTTTAAAGGTCATCTAGTCCAACCCCCATGCGATGAGCAAGGATGTCTTCAACTTGATCAGGTTTCTCAGTGCCATATCCCACCTGACCTTGAATGCTTCCAGGGATAGGTCATCTACCACCTCCCTGGGCAACCTGTGGTAGGGTTTTACCACTCATCATAAAAAATTTCTTCTATCTATCTAGTCTGAATCTAACCTCTTTTAAGTTAAAACTGCTACCCCTTATCCAATACAACAGTCCCTGCTAAAAAGTTTGTCCCCACCTTTGTCCCCTACATAAAAGGCCACAATGAGGGCTTCCCAGAGCCTTCACTTCTCCAGGCTGAACAACCACAGTTCTTTCAGTATTTCCTCATAGAAGAAATGTCCCATTGTTCTGATAATTTTTGTGACCCTTTTCTGGACCTGTTCCACTGGGTTCATGTCCTTCCTGTGCTGAAGAACTCAGAGCCGGATGCAGTATGCCAGGTCGGTCTCACCACAGTGGAGTAGAGGGGCAGAATCCCCTTCCTTGACCTGTGGGTCACACTTCTGATGCAGCTCAGGCTACAATCGTCTTTCTGGGCTATGAGTGCGCATTACCAGCTCACATCCAACTTTTCATCCACCAATATTCCCAAGTCGTCTGCAGGGCTGTTCTCAATCTCTCCATCCCAAGCCTGTATTGATAGTGGGGGTTGCCCCATCTTCATCCTAGCCTTGAGGTCTTTCCATGGTCCAGCAGTTAACTTGGTCTACTAGACTCAGATGTTCAGATCCTAAATCATACCTTAACTTTAATTGCTGATCCATTTTATGCCAGGAGCAAGCACCAACCTGGCTCAGACTAAGTCTGGGTAGACAGAAGAAGAAAACTAATGATCTAGAAAACTTGAAGCCAAACAAGAATGCTTGGAGTGAGTCCATGTACTGTGCAGGAGTTCAACTCACTTTTCCTGGAGAAACTTTGGGTGTCCAGATCTCTTGCTGAGTATACAACCTAATTGTTTTGTGCCTAGATATACTGATTTTTTTTTTCTTGATGTGATCTGTTGAATGATACTACTCTATGTTTGCAATGGTTTCAGTGACTACAGCCGTAGCCACAAAAACATCTGAAACCAAATGTTAACAGGCTTTTACCACAAGTAGTAGTGCGTTTTGATTTTCTATTCCTTCAAATATTTTTAGCTGCTATTCACATGTTTAAAGTCCTTTATTACTATTTGCAATGATGATACAGTGCTTCATAGTATAGATAAACAATGTTGGACCAGGAAAAGCAGACACTAATAAAAAACCCAAGCAGTTCTGGAAAAATGCAGAGACTGAAGTTCCTTTGCATAAACTATACCTTCAGTATTTATGAATAACAAATTCAACCACTGAAATAAGGTTGTGAATGACTCATGTTCAGAAAAAGGTCAAAATTCATTGGACAATCTGTTCATAACAAATAATTTAACCAGCTCTAAAAATATTTGTGGAGTTTTTTCTTACAGGGGGAAAAAAGTGTCTCACCAAAATGAACTTGTTAAAAGGCAAAAAAACGTCCAAGGACTGGTTTGTAACCCTGCAATCCAGCCCAAATAAGGACAGTATGTGGTTGCAGTATCCCAGGAGCACAGCGCTGACTGGACTGTGCCTGGCAATCCGATACTTCCCCTCTGAAACGTGGGAGAGAGAAACCACTTGGCTGGTGTATTGCAACTCTCTGCCTGCCCCAGAGCAGACCAGAAAAGCACAGGGACAAAGCTAGCAGGGACCGCCATCCCTCTGACACTAACAAGCTCCAGCAACACAAGTCATTCACCTGGGCAGCCAGGCAGCATCTAACACTTTTACTCTGCACAATGCAAATACTCAAGAAATCTTCACTTAGTCCAAGTTTTCAAAACTAATTTTCCAGATCTTGGGCAACAGGTGGGTTTTGAACATTTGCATAGTTAAAAAAAGAAAAAAGGAATATATGAATATCTTATACTTTTTCTTGTATTCTGCAGGTTTGGGATGCCCCAAACTACTGCTGAACCATTTGCTTTGACAGTTCCTGCCTCATCATCCCTGTAATGATTTCTGACTTACTGAGACTGCACTGATGTGTGGTGCAGCACTAAATACATTCCTGAAATCCAAAGAACTTATGTCTACCCAGCTAGGTTAATGTATCTCAAAAAATCCAAACACGCTTCTCAGACATGGGATTTTTTTTTTTAATCGTTTCATGCTGAGTGACCTGTAATAAATCAGAGCTAAACAAAGTCCTTATAGGTCAATGCACGTATTTCCTCCCCTTAATGTGCTCCAGTTTATAGGTATGTAGAAAAATGCTGTAATTTTTCAGCCTCATGAAAACATCCCCTAAATGCAAAGAGAGTTGGTGCTGTTCTGTCTGGGACCCTGCATGCATAAATTCTTATGAGTAAGAGCTCTTCCTACAAAAATGTTGCTCCATTGTATGACAAGGGTTAGGTAGACTCAGCCTCACTCTGCTAGGACTGCCTGTGGCCAGAATCCCTGGGAATAAGATGCCACCATTTGGACAAAAGCAACATGGAAAAATGAGCTGGATATATGCGATGTCCATTGTCCATGATATCTGTAGGAAACTGGCTTGAGAGCCAAGAACAGAACCAAAGAACAAGTCAGTGTCAACAATGACTGATGAGGCTGAAGCTAGTCATGGTGAGAGGTTTGGTTTTAGTGTGAAAACAGCTGATGGAGGCAGGAAAATGCCTGATTCAATGGGGTAACCATATACAAAAATGAACTCTGGAATCTAACTCCACAGACTGTTTAGGAGCATGGAGGAAAATGAGGCATGCAAATGGTCAGTGTGATTTAGTTGAGTTTTGCTTGTTTGTTGGGCTACTAAGGAGTAGTAGTAATCACTAAGGAGTGATTGGCCTGTGATTCTTTCAAAAAACTTTCCAAAGCCTGTGCAGGTGTTTGTTGTACAGATTAGTATAGGTGGATTCCCCAAAATAAAAAAAAACTTGGTTATATGAAAATATAACAATTGCTAAATATAACAATTTATCAGCTTATTTAAGAAATTGCATTGAGCTGGGCATGAGATGGGCAGAGTGGCTGTATGCCTTGGCTGCAGTGTGTGCAGGCACATCATGTGCCATATGAAGTCAGTCCCAGTGTAATTGAAATCCAAAGTCCTGCTTACAACGGCGTCATGCAGAGTCTCAGCTCTCTGAAAGTGTGACAGAGAGCCTGAGTTTGCTGCACAGTTGACAGAAAGTCTCTTGAGCACTTGCATGCCAAGGATGCAGTTGCTCTACCAGCACACAGGCTGTGCACAAATTGCCTTCCCTCAGAGCCTCCCACCTGGGATCAGGACATAATCCATACCCACCACTTACAATGCTACTGGCACCTGCAGTACTGCTAGTACTCCTCATCTTCCTAGCACAGCATACAATGATTTGTTGCAAGTTTATACTGCAACAAGTAAAACTGCAATTATTCCCTTGTCATATCAGGATCAAGAGATAAACAGCTTCCGGTTGGGGAGGATGAAAATGATCTAGGGTAGGGCACTGGAAGGAAGAAGCCAGGAGGTCGCTGCTCATCCCTAGCCCTGCGCCGAGCTCTGGGACCCCAGTGTTGCACATTTATGTCCTAGAGCAAACAGACTGCAAAATCCCAGCATATTAGGTACAACAGAACTTGCACAGTTAAGTTAGATGGAAATGGAAAGCAACTCATCAGTGCTGAGAAGCAGCTGAATGCTTTTGACTGTGCGGTCCAAATACAGCTTCAGTCTTTCAGTTAGTCCATGAGGAGGGACTTCTTGCCCATAAAGAGCATATTACAGGACTGGGGCCAAAACTAGCAAAATTCTTCTGAAGCACTGAAGACATGAGTGATTTTTGTAATACAATATTTATTCCAGAGCAAACCACCATATATCTTGTTTCTACCACATTCTAGAAAAAGCGCTTTTCAAGGGTTTTGCTTATTATACCAGAATAATTGTACCTCCAACTGGAGGACCTCAAACGGCATGGTTCTGGCTGATGAGCCAGACCCCCAACTACAATATCCTTGTAGCTGTCACTGGTCTCTCTTCTGGACTAGTGTAATTTGGAAGAGGAGGATAAAAAGGGAAACTCTGTGTTTACAAAGGAAAGAAGGAAACCATCTGTGACAGGGCTCTTTTTTGAGCATTGGCTGTTTGAGCACTGCTCAGAGGTTTCTAATGCCAGAAGTGGTCCCAGCAGAAATGGATTAGTGGGCAGAGAACAAGCGAGGAGGTCAAAAGGTGAAAAATAAATGCAATTTATCACATGCCTGTGCTGTTTGTCACCAGACTAGAGAAATTAAGGAAATCACATGGATATCGTCACCTTGCCTTGGAACAGGATGACCCTATATACATACAATCTGAGCTACTGCTCTGGGTTAGCTTGTTAAACTTTTGTAAAGGGGTGGTGAACTAGACCCAGCTAGTTTCCTTCATCTGGCAGGCTCCTGTTTGGGGAGTAAACATACGTCAATAGCTTTAACATGACCAACATTTACAGTAAAGGGCCAGAGAGGACATTTCATACCCAGACTGGGAATTTTCCATGCCAGTTTTACAATTCAGAAAATATACATATCACACAGGCACATATGCAGTAAGCACAAACGATTAGCATTGGAAACGACAACTTGTAAGCCAAGTTTTAGCTTTACGTGATTTGAAACAGCTGAGTGATAAATTAAAATAAAAACAAATGCCAGCAGCTCCTTAGCGCTAATGGGATTGGTGGGTGCTCCTGTCATGAGAGCCTGGTGAATACATATTGTTATAATTGTCTGGGTGGAGGTGATAGAACAAACGTGACTCTTCCAAGCTAGTGTTGGCACTGACAATAATTGTTAACAGATTTAGTATCCTATTCACCTCCTTTTTCCCCTATAGCTCCTTCTTAACTTATCAGCAGATTTTATTTTTGAGTTATTAGAAATCACATCTTTCTCTTATTGATTCTTCTGATTTGCCAGCCAGCCACTAATTGTTTCCAGCTCTGACGGTTCAAAATTACTGATTTCCTTTTAGATACTTTAATCATTCATATATCTTCCCCTCCATCTCTCCACCCCCTTTTGACTTTTTTTGGCTTGAGGTTTTCTCAGAGGAGTTATCAGCTTAGTTAACCCTACTTGTTCTAGCCAAACTCTGCTCTCATTCCTTTGGCAAAGGGGTAGTCAAGAAGAGTTTACAAACATAAATCCTCATCTAATTCAACCCTAGCATGAGCACTCTGCGTCCAAGTACTCTGAATGTGAACACCTAGTGGATGTGCTGTCCAGGTATACCTATATAACTATCTATACACACACATACAGACATATATACACATATATCCATATCCTTATCCATATCAATATCCATGTACATAGTGACTGTGGGTGTTTATATGTAAATATATGTAAACATAGATATACTGTATAAATATAGCATATAAATAATATATGCATACCCACAGTTATAAATTAATGCCCGTGCTTGTATCTAAGGTCTGGTTTGCTACTCCATTTTGCTTGCTACTCCCACTGTGCCACATGGCTCCTGAAGCAGAATGACTGTTCTAGCACTGAGGTCGTCAGAGTCACCCAAGAGTCACACACCAGCAGGTCACCACAGATCAGCTGAGTGGCAGGAGCTGCTGACAGACTCATGGATAACCCAGGGCAAGGGGAAGGAAAGGTGACTTCTCGCAAGAGCTCTCTGACTGTTAGCAAAGATAACTTCAATCACATTGCATTTGGGCACTAGAAACGTGCAGACAATCTGCTGCTGGGGCATTGCTGACTCAAGGCACTTGTCAAGAAGGAGGAACTGGTGCATGAGCCTGTGCTCTGCCTGCTGACCAGGCCCCTCTCCTGCTCCTCTGCACAGCAGTGTCAGTGCATCTCCCTGCACTCTTCTGCCTTGGATGACCAGCTCAGCTGCCCTTCATCCCCCTGGCACTGGCAAAGTGCAGATGGCTGCCAAAGGAGAGCTCTCCCATTGCGGCTGTGAGAGCGAAGGGACCTTAGCACTGCTGTGCTTCAAGGCAAGTGGAGCCCCAGGGCAGAGGACCTGCAGTTTGCCTGCTCTGTAGTGGGGAGCAAAGCAGTAAAGCTCAGAGACTAATACAAAAGTGCCATTTACCTTCATGAGGTTATGGGGCAATTTCCTTTTCAGTCCAAATCAATTTTCATTGCTGCTTCTTCATCTCGAAGGCCTTAGGGGAATAAAAAGCAAAACACCAGGGCAAGTTTTGCCCTCTTGAGAAATCCTTCTGACTTCACTAGGCCAGAGCAGGTCCCAAACACCACACTTTAATTCTTATGGCTCAGAAATGGTTGCAGATTAAAAAATTCTCTTCCCCCTCCACACTTGTTCCTGGTTCCCTGGAGCCATACGCACATTTGGAGAGGTCCAGGAGGGGAAGTCTTCCCACAGTGCTGCCCTTGCACAGGCGCTGGTTGGTTCCCTAGGGTGGAAAGCCCCACCACAGCCTTGCCAGGTCTTTGTCCTGGGAAGCACACGCTAGCACTACACTGACATTACACCCTGAGCTTCCCACCCAGCCCAGAGAAATCCTGGAGGCATGGCCAGGCAGCTGCCAGCACTACAAGCCTAGCCTGCTGCAGACTGGAACTTTCCAGGCCCTCAGCCTTGTTCAAGAGCCCAGCATTACTGTCCCAAGTGCATGTCACTGAGAGCTCCAGGTCAATATATTCTTGCAGAACCTAATACAAATTTTCCTAGGCACAATTTTTTTCTGTCAAAAATGCAATGCTTTGAGCTTGCAGCAGAGCAGGGCTCTTTTAAAAATACATAACTCACAAATGAATCAATATAGGACTAATATGAATCAGTACAAGGGCATTTGAGGACACTTCTTTCCCTGTTGCATAGTTGCTCCCTCTCCAGACCTTGCCAAAGCTACCCCATTGTTACACTGAAAGCAGCTAATGGTAGCTGTTAAACATGTGGTTCAACTTTAGGGATCAGTCCCAGGCATGAAAATTAGTTTTTGCTCGGGTTAAATGCAAGTAGCAATTAAGTGCCTCTTAGAGTAGTGAGAACAGAAGTAGTCGGAAGCTGCTGCCCAGAGCAAGATCCTGCCTGAGAAGCACAATAGCCCTCAAGATTCATCCCTGACCACAGGCACAAAGGTGAAAGAATGGACTGGATGCAGCTGTATGCATTAGTGAAGCAAAGGCTTGAAGGTGGATATGATTTTGGGAGACAAACAGACTTCTTCCAGCCGTGACATCCATCGGAAAAGCAAGCTTGTTGAGGGTACAAAACAAAGCCTTGTCTGTCTTCATGTAATATTGCCTTGTCCTATTTAGAACTGTTCTCCAAAAACACGCAGTATAGGATTAAAAAAAAAAAAAGGGGTGAGACAAAGAAAAAGGAAGACGAAATGAACTTAAATATCCAGAAGAGCAATGTTGTTACTTTTTCCATAGGCCCCTTCCAGTCTTACGAATTTTGATTTCATTGTAAGTTTACTGCAGGAAGCATGCTCAGGTTCTGCAGAGCAGCAGTCAGCATCCTGGGATGATGTAGATGAGAAGTATCAGTATGTATGATGAAATGAGTCAGAAACCCCCTCAGTTCATGCCATCAGGCTTTGAAAATCACCCTTCTACTGCATATATGCAGCAGTGTAGTGACTGTGACAGTAAGTGAGAGCTAGTGTCCCTCTGTGTGTCTTGAATTTAAAATAAAAAACTTATTCTCTCCAGGTAAACCAAATCCTCTAAGCAAGCCTGGATATGTTGTCCCTGTCCCAGCTGTTAATTTAGTGTAGTTTTCCAGCTCAGCAAAACTTTAGTCTCTTCAGAGCTCTGAAAGTCCGCAGTGGAGCATGTAGCCAAGGAGGTGCAATTCTGTTCCCAAATCCACAGGCTCACTCTTACAATTGCACCCAATCTTGAATTCTTGTTCTATTTCTGTGGGAGAACCAGGATTCTTGACTTGTGTCTCAGCCAAAAGAGAATTTTCTTTGCCTACAATTTTCTGGAAATGTCAACATATCACTGACGCATTGGCTCTTGACAGATAAAGTGGGATGTTGCAACTGAAAAACAAAAAGAAAAAAAAGGCTGAGTGTTGCAGAAGGTCCTTCTTTTCAAATTGAGCAGAGGGAATGGTTACCCTGTTGATCACAGTGGAGCTGTGGCTGCGTAATTGAAAAGATTTGTTGTCTGAGAAAGCACATTTAAAAATTCCTCTCCTTTCTTCAGCTATCAGGATACCACTGGGACTTCACCAGGTCCATAGATCTGCTGCACAATGTGTGAATGGCCATATCTCACCATGGAGTCAAGAGTTGAGCTGTTCTGAGTACAACATAAATAAGATCAAAATCAGAGTTGACTTGTGAAGGGAGATATAGTGGCTGTGGGTAAGAGCAGGAAGGTGGGGCTGGAGAAATCAGATGGGTAAAATACAAAACAGCAAGATGTGTTGGGTAGATAGATTTGAAACATTCAGCACCATCTCAACTAGTTTTATCAAAACCTGCTTATTTTGAAAATGGCAGGTCATTTAGGTCATCTCAAAATTACTGAAGGAAGAGGTGGCACAGTTTAATTAGACTTTCTCATGATAAGTTTCTCTATAGACATCTCAGCCATCCCAAGTACTGCTGTATCACTCTGGATTAAGAAAATCCACTGAAATAAATGTATTTACTACATATTTACACTGGTATCACTTAAGACAAGGTCTGTCTGAAAGATTTAAAACATGATGTTTCACAAACAGTGGCATGAGCTGAACACTGTAACACAGATTAAGGTCAAATAAATCCTTACACATCTGAAGATTTATGTCTTAGACTTTTTCATGTCCAAAGGACTTTACTACTGTGTCCTCTTTCCCGCTATTACAACAGCCCCACACAGGACTGAAAACAAATTCTATTTCTCAAAAGTTTTTTTTCTCATCAGTATGTGAGACAGCCACCTCTGTTTATATGGCAAGTACAAGAAATTATGGTAAAGCTGCACAAATAAAAATTAAAGTATAGCAGTGTCAATGCAAGTAAGGACAAATTGCTCTTAGGTTAGGCTTCAGTGGGCAAGATCAGTGGATATTAAAGGGAAACACAAAAGCAAAGAGAAACAGAGCCTGCATCACTTAAATGTCATTAGCTTCTACTCTGTTTCAAGGCATTATCAGCAAAGTCTCGTGAGCCTATCCATGCCACTTGGTGCTTTTTCTGCAGTTCAGAGCTTGCAGTGATGAACCCATGTGAGTTGGGGTTTTTTTGTCCCAGTGGCATGGTAGGGTTTGGGGGGTTTTTTTGAGTTTTTTGGGTTTTGTTTGTTTGTTTTGATTTTAGGGATTTTTGTTAGAGGCAGGGAGACTTCCTCCTCAGTTTTGTGCCATCCCTGAGTGGCCAGACTTGGTATTGAAACAGTGAGAGTCCAGCCCAGCAGCAACAAGGTATTTGCCCCAGGGGTGAATTAGACTAGTTACTCCAGGAGCAGCTTTCCTTTGGCAATGTACTGTGTAATCTAAGTAACCTAAAATCTCAACTTTTAAGGATACATGGTAATATTTCAGCTAAGGGATATTTTTAACTTTGAGGAAACAGGAACGTGAGACTGCTGGAGTCATTGAGTTGGTTTTGTTCTTGGACCCTCCCATGAATGCAGCAGCATCCACCTGAGCAGCACAGCTGCCACTCACACAACAGCTGTGGAGGGGCCCTTCCAGAGCTTTCCCACCTTCATGGCTACAAACATCCTGCCTATATATGTTCACAAATCCTTTCTCTGTTCCTTCAAAACCAATTTATACACAATCATTCTCAAATCAGTACAGGCTATGACTCAAATAAGCTTCTCTCCTTTATTCTTTATACCTCTTTGTAAATAATTTTCCATCCCTTTTCAGGCTTTTAAATTTTTTTTTAAATGAACTGAAAAAGATGCTCTAAGTCGTCTCTTGTGGTAGCTGTCTTACAGATTTCCCCTATCCCTGTTTTGCTCTTAATTCACCATCCCTTATCATAGATGATTTGAACAGTGTCTGTCCTGTCAGGTGAACACTCACCAGAGACCTGTGCAGTATAGTAGCATTTCACACCTCTCCTGCAAATGCCTCACCTTTACATTTTTCATGCTGTTATAACTTCAGAACACTGTAATTATTCTGAAACTGATACATTGTCCTCGTCTGATGTTCTATCCATATCATGAGCTCCCAGTTTTCACAGATCACTTACACTGAGTAACTGACCATGAATTTTGTACTACTGACCTTGGTCTTATTTGTCCCCATTCCCCCTCCTCCATGTTGTGTTATTGGAAAAATATTCTGAACCTATGCTATGAAATGGTGTCCTCTTCCAGCCAATAATCCACGGTTAATCAAGTAATTTGTATCTCCTCAGAAGCCAAAGATAGAATTCCTGCCTCTTTTCTATTAACTAGTCTCCTCTGCTCAAGAAGCTGCCTTGCCAGATGGTTTGTGCTTCCTCCTCCCAGTCTCAGACAGATCTGGCTCCCAGAGACTGGAAAAGAGCCCAGCACCGAGAGCAGGGAGATTCCCAGCCAGGGGTATCTCCCTGGAAGTGGTTCTTTAAATGAACTTCAGAGTCCGTCCTGCCTATAAAATTATTGTTCATAATTTTCATTCTCTGTCAGATCAGCATAATGGACTGGCAGACCTTGTGAAATAAAATGGCAAACAGAAAGCTAGCATCCAAACCCACCCTTCAGTTTGAAATGCAAAGTGTAATACTTTTCAGGAATCTGGAGGGCTAATGTAACAAGGAATGTATCCTCCCCTGAAATGAAGGATTCATTTCAAAACACGCTGATACTTTGGCGCAGAACAGTGACTTCATCAGCATAGTCAAAAATAAGAAAAAATATTATTTAGAAGATATTACCTCTGGGCCAGATCCTCATATGTCACAAATTTGGATTAATTTAAACAGAGCTACATTAGTTTTTATCAGTTCCAAATCCACCTATTTCCCATGGTCTGGAGCATTATATTTCCAAATTTTTTATTTCCTAATATTTTCCAAATGTTGTTAGAATTCTAGGGAAAGGGTATTATATTTTCCATTTTCCTTTTTCCTGTACTTTATGACTCAACAATCTTTCATAAGGTTTTCTTTTTGATTTCACAGAGAAGCTCTTTAATAAAAACAAAAAAGCTGATCTGCTAGCTCTTGCTACAAACATTGTAAGATGTCGGTTGGGTGAGGAATCATTAAAGAATTGCATATTAAACCCCTGTAGTTTTAGAATACCAGATATTAAATAAATTAAAGAAGGAAACTTACTGCCCAGTACTTCAGAAAGTGGCTACCATTCAAGGCAAGGTTCGAAGTAAAAGCAAGGAAAAGTGACTGTTATTAAATTCCACAGTCTTGGTTCATTTTTTCATCCTCATAGTGAGAAATGTTTTTAAATGCCCACTTAGCATTAAGTTAAATTATCAGCTTCAGATTGGGAAAAATAATATTCATATGCTAAAATTTCATCTTATTTCTGCATTAGTGCTATGTTCTTTTAACTCAAATTTTCTCTGCAACGAGTGAGGCAGAGATTTGTAAGTCATATCTGTACCGTCTCTCACAGCTGTGCCAAAGCCGGCACCACAGTCTAAAGCCAATCTCACTTGGGCACTGCTCAAAACAACTTCTTGCTTGGACCTCAGCTTCCTGCCAGGGGAATTATTTCATCACAGATAGAAGTCAATAACTAATTAGTGTTCACGCATCATAGGCAAAGTGGGTACCATGACATGTGAAATATGTGGAGTTTCATTTCAGCACAGCAGTAAAAGCCAGAGCTAGGGTGTCTCCTGACTATCGCACTCTGAAACACTCCTTTTTCTGTTGATATTAGTTGTGTAAATATCTGTGGCCACATTATACTTAGAGAAAATATGAACAAGTTGAAAATGTGAAGAGAATTGTGGTTTTGAACTCTGAGAAATTGTAGGTACTCAAAATCAGACAGTAGATTGGTTATTTTTTTAAAAAGTTACCCTCTTGACCCAGTTTTCTTTTGAACACTCTTCTGAATGTTTTCAAAATATTCATTAATAACCTGAAAAATTATTGTACTGAACATATTTGAAATTCAGCTGTAAAACATCTCTGCCTTTCCATAGTTAATGAGATAAAGACATCTTTGAAAAATTATCAGTCAGTCAATTAAGTATGACCCATATCTCATAAAACCATATTTGCCATCTGTAATAAAGTTGTACTTTTTACTTTGTTCCCTCACTGAATAATTTTAAAGTGTTTACAGGGTATCCTGACCACCCATGCAGAATACAATGGCATACTGCTGCCTCTGCCTGAACACACTCACTGTACCCACATTTCCTAGTCTTTTCAGATGTTAATGCCTACCTACATTTATCAGTAGAGGCATCAGTCATTTTGATTTTTCCTTCCTTCAAAATTCAAGACTGAGAGCTAGCCAAAGCTCACTCCTTCAAACTCTGCCTATCTCAAGAGCTTCTAATCTTTGACAAATCACTGGTAGGGGATTTGTTTGGGGTGGAATTCCTCTTCTGCTCCGCTTGAGGACCTCTTGCCTGCAGTGTGAGGCTCTGCTCAGCTTTATACTGTAAAGTGTAGAAGATAGGGAACAATTTGCAGTGAGTGACTTCTTAGGTGAAGTATGCTTCTAAATTTTTTTGCAGATTTTCTGTGCTTAGCAATCCCTATGTGCTATGCTATAATCAAAATTATTTGCTAATTAAGACCCATGAATACCTCTTGGTACCCCATGTGCCCATGGGTAGTTTTACTGGGGCATCAAGAAGCCAAATTCAGAACTGTCATGGGGTTCATGAGTGCAAAGATGGATCCTCATCTGGATGGAGGTAACTTTTGGAGTAAGGACCTCTGAAGCATCATTATGTCTCATGTCAGGTATTGAGATAAGTTCCCAAAGTTAGAAACTCTGGTGGTGCCTAATCTGTGGCCACGGGACAGTCCCCGGTATGCAGAAGGGAAACAAGTGCATTCCCGCCAGTCCCTGGTCTGGGCAGTAGTAGGACCAGGTCCATCATGAGTCAGGAAATCTTTCTCCTGTGCAATTACTCAGAAATCTTCTGCATTCACATATGTGAGAAAGAACCAGGTGCTCAGAGCTGTTCAGATTTAAGATAAACTGCTTTCTAGAAGAAGCTTTCTCCTCGTTGGGAACTGATGTCAACTATTGAAACCGAACTCTTAACTGAGACACTTCAGGCTAGTTGCCTAAATTTTAGTGGAATGTATCCAGGCCCTAACACATACACTAATTCTTCTGGGTAGCTGCAGATACAGCAAAATTAATTATTTCCATGAAAGCACTTGCTAGTCAGTCTTTGTCATACCATATCTGCTGGCAGCACAGACAGAAGTGTCTGTTTATAATAACAAGACAGCAGACATTTCAGACAGTGCTTTGAATAATGCATTTTGCAGTACTTTCTCAGGCTTGTTAAACCCAAAACAAAATATAAAAACCCAAAGTTGCACTTTTTTGTGAGTTCTATACCTCTGTTTCTTAATGGGAATTATCTCAAAAGATAAATTAATTTGTTTTACATTCTATTAACCATGAATGCATCTAAAAACCTCATTGCCACTTGCATTGTTCTGTCAGCATAACTTCTTCTAATCTTAGCCCAACAGCTCTGTGACTGGACTTTATCCTGACTTGGCCCTCCAGCCATTTCTAGCCTCATTTCTCCAAAAAAAAGACACTACTTCCTGTACTGGGACTTAAAGATTTTTCCTGTTCAGCTAGTGATCAGATACTCTAGCGATGCCAAGTAATTCATATGGACATGAACCTAGTTGGGACTGATATCCTCATTGTTACTTACATTCAGTGGAGGTAACTTCATGGTAGGCACAGAATTGTTCAAACCAATGTCTATGAGGTACTATAAGCAATCAAAAATTTTGCTACCAACAAAAGCCACAACTGACCACACCAAATATGCAGCAGCTTGACTCTTGCACATGTACAGAAATCACTGTAATTGTATGAGTATACATAAATCACTTCAGCATATCCTGCTAAGGGCTGACTTCAGGATTCTTTGTTTGAACTTTGAAAACCTTTTACAGTATTACTCCTGCCTCCTCATCCAAATGTTTAAGTCCCTGTACATTTAAATATCAAATCTTATTTCTTATTCTCAACTAGTAAATCTTATCTCTTTCTAAAGCCCTCTTGAAATATTAGTGTTATTGGGCATGCTCTGTCATAAGTATTATTTTGTGGATTACATTGCCAAAATACATTTATGATCTGTCTGAGCTTAGTCATTTTAAATCCATCCATTAATACACATCTGCTCACAGCTGAGTAAAATTCTCTACTGGAACTCTGAAAGATAAATCTCCTAACTAGTCTTTTTGGTAGGTGTTTTCTGTGTATGCTTTTTGTGTCATTTACTCCTAGACACTAGATCCTGTGACTCCTAGATTCTGGATCCCGTCCCTGATTGGGATGAGACACTTTTTCTTGGCTTCTCTAGAGCTCATTGGAGTGGCTTTGGTGGGTCAGATTTTCACCCATAGGGCCAGTTTTGAAAACTATCTGGTATCTGAGGGGATCACATGGTCTAAACTGGTGCATCTGTCCTGGCACAAAGCTGCAGTCTGGTCAAATCCATGCTTGGGTTTGCAGAGGGGAGGTGAAGACACCATCAGCAGTACCATCAGAAGGTTTCTTCTGTCAGCCTTCTTGCTCTGTCAGCCCAGGCAACTGGGTTGAATGCTTCCGCGGATGTCTGGGAAACACAACCAAGTCATTGCTGTTGAGGGCATGATGAACAAGAAATTATTTTGTACCAGCATTTTGTTACTAGTAGTAACAGTCTGTGTAGATATTTCTGCCTTGCTGCACCTCTTAGATAATGTGACTGAGTTTATCCCTCACTAAAATACCTTCATTAAAAAAGGTACAAAGTTATTTTACATTTCCAGTGGAGAAAGAGACAATGTCAGATGAGACAACAATAGAATTTAGTTTGGTTTCTGTATACAACAAGCCTTTAAATTTTGCTATCACACCTGTTCCTGCAGCCTTTGAATGGCTAGAAACATGTTTCAGGGCACCAGGAGAAGGAACTGCTGTTTGCCAGACCAACCAGTCATCCAAATTAGATATTTGGAAATTAGCTGACAGCATCACACAGTTGGATTTATTTATCTCTTGTATTATGACATTGCTTCTGGAGACTACTCAAAATTCATAGAGAAAATGTTGTGCTTGCAGCAAGCAACCACAAGGAGTCTGAGCAACATGGAATCAGGGCTCATCTTCCACCTCAGATGGGTTCTGGTAGAAAGGCTGTACTACACCTCTTGAGGTACCTGCCCGCATTCCTCCTCTGCAGACCTTTCTGAGTGAATTCAGCAGTCTGCTTGTGGCTATCATGTTTTAGTTCAAAACCTGGGGCTCAGGGAGCAGTCACAGACTTCTTGTTTATAGCAGTGGCCAATGGCCCCAGGCCTATCTCCTGAGATGACACCATGAGTCCAGGAAGGATCCTGTGCCCTTCTTTCCATGTAGAAATAGTTCACACAGGACACTGATAATTTTCAAAAGGCCTTACATATTCAGTGACTGCTGCCCAGGTGACTGAGGTGTTGGAGAGGGAACATCCAAGTCTGAATGAAGGCTGGAGTGCATGCAGACCTAAAGAATAAAGCATCTTTTTATGAGTGGGAGAAGGCAAACTTCCCAGGAAATGAGGTATTCTGGGAGCCCCTTGTGGGCAAGTCAGCAGGCTTACTGCCTGTGGGAAATGCCATTTTTTTGAGACATGGAGCACTGTTTGGTAGCACGTCTCATGGACATGTCAGTGAGATGTCTGTCCCCAAGAGGTGCACATCAGTTCCACCTTGACAGGAACCAGGACCCCAGATTGTGCCTGCACCTGCTGAAGCACCCAACAGACCCCTCCTGGACCTTCCTGCAGGTGCCAAATCTCCAGCACCAACCAAAGCCCTAGGAAACCAGGGCTTTTCTCAGTATCGTGGCAGAGCCCCCACATGGCTGGTTCCTACCAAGTCTTTCCCCCACTGGATAAGAAGAATGATCATCACAAGAAGACTCACTCTCTGTGTTTCATATTTTTTCAACAGAATTTGTGTCAGGCGGGGGAAGGGAATCAGTGGGAAACCAGCCCCCATGGACACCATTTCCACATGGCATCTCCAGTATGTCTCCATCTATCTGACACAGTCATTCCTTGACTTTGTATCAACTGTAGGGCACAGTGGCCTTGTCTACAGGCAGCGATACTGAGTCCTTTCTAACAGCTGCATGTAGCACTTACCTCCCTTTCACTGTACCTCTCCAAGCTGCTGGTCCACCTGGTGCCCTTAGTGGCTAAGACAGAAAACAGCTTGGTTTTGTCCCCTCTGTTTTGGAAGTAATATTATCCCCCAAGGCTCTATACATATAAGAGTTTCTATGTGAGTTTGGCTTGGATCTGTGAGCTACTTCCCTGGTCACTAATAAAGAGCAGTGTCCCTTGACCTTCCTTCTTGAAGAAAAATTCCTCAATTGATCCTGTCCCTAAAGCATGATGGTCTGTGCTACACTATGCTACACCTGGCAGCTCTGAGCCTAGATGCCAAGCCCCACTGAGAGGTGCCACTCTTGCCTTCATGCTCTTCTGAATCTTGAGCAACACACACACACCTGCTTGAGGAGAGAAAACTGTCCCACCACCCTGGGTTGGATGACACACTGCTACAGGGGCACTACCGAAAACTCTGCTGCAGCAGCTGCTACTGCTCCACCTTCCACCCTGAACAGTGTGGGGAGCTGTGTGATAAAAGGTGTTTATCACCTCTCAACCTGTACAGTCAGCTGAGGACCCATCAACCCTAACTCACCCACCCCAGCTTCATCCTTGCCTGCAGGAAGTCACTATGTCATCTGTGATGACAAGCAAAACTGGCCTCATCTTTTATGAAAACCTTCCTCCCCCTCCAAAAATGAAGTGGCACATGTCTCATAAACCTGCCTCGGGTGGGAGATGTCTGTCAGGGCATAAAGGCAAGAGGAATGCATTCAGGCACAGATGTACACCAAAGCAGATACAACTGCAGAAAAAAATGGGAAAAAAGTTGGCTAGGGAACAAGTATTTTTAATAGTGTTCCCTTTAACAGAACCTAAAGAGAAGTAACACTTCATTTTACCTTTTCTATTAAAGCAAAAAGCTCACCAGTGTCGGTTGTGTGCAGGTGCTATGCACAGTGGGAAACAACTCAAACCAGCATGTGTTCTTTGAAATATTTCTTTTAAACAGACACTAAGTGTTTTCAGCTTTTGGAGAATGTGACTCAAAATAACAAGATAAAATATCACCATGCTGTGCAAGGGAGGATATGTGCAGTTATCTGCTGTGATTTCATACTAATATTTAGCTATCATATAGCACTCTCTCTGCTGACCCTACTGTATAAACACTCAGTAATTAACCAGCACACTCCCTGCTATGCAACAGGTAGGTAATATTGCTCTTACCATCCCTGAGCTACACAGAAGGAATTTAGATAGCGAGATGACAAACCTTATCCAGACCCGCTTGGGAAGTCTATGGCAAAGTAGAGAGTAGGATCAGTTCCTGCAAAACGTGTTCGCTTTCCCCCACTCTGCCTTTTATGTTGCAGTCCAGAGACACGTAAGAGTTCAGTGCAGCCCTGAGCAGAGAGGAGTCCACCTGCAAAAACTCCTAAAGCTGTTTCACACCACTGACAGTTTCTGGAGCAGACACGGCTCAGAGGGGAGCCACGGGAGTGCTGTAAATCAGGACTGAGGCATATTGGCAGAGCTTTGTGGGAAAACTTGCCTGGGGTCTGCCTGTTACTCGTTCTTCTCAGTGCTTTTAATGCTTTTTTTTCTTCACAATGAAGCACTGCCCGCAGCCATCCTATGCTCATCATTTATTAATTTTCCAGTTTAATTATCATGTTTAGTGCAGTTGTGAAGGGGGTGTGAAAACAAACAGAACACAAGCATTGCACTGATTTACTGCAGAGCCTGAGAGAGTTCACCCCACTGCAGGAATGGCTTGTGAACCTCCTACAGCCTGTTGTGCCCCAGCAGGGACAGTGCTCCTCACCCGCCCTTCAGAAAGAAGCTCTTGGTTCATCCCATTTGCATTTACTGCCTTTAGAAGTGGCAACCAGAATGATCCAAAATGGTTCTCAACAAAAAACACCCGACAACAAACCAACAGACCAAGCCCAGCAATATTACACATGTAAGGATTAACTGCTCACATTTTGCACTTGATTTTGCTTCAGACTTTAACTGATGAGGAAGCAGAGTTCATGGACCACTGAGATTATTTTCACCACAGGAAATTATGTGAAGGAAATGGCAACCTTTGTAAGGAAATTGGTAAAATCTTATTAAAAGTTCAATTTATCTTAAGGATTGCATCTTTTTCCACAAGGATTTCAGTAAACTTGGGAAGGTGTAAAAAAGGACTGTCCATTTTCCCCCTGAGGGAATCAGTAGATGCAATTGCAGGGACATTTAGACAAAAACAGCCTTAGAGAAAGCAACAGCATTTTGCTGGCGCAATATTCATAAAGTTTTGTTTTAGCTGTTGAAAGAGACTGTTGGTTTCTTAATTTTGTTGCATGGAAACTGCTTATGACCAGTGTTTTTCTTAGCCTGACACATTCTTATTCCCTAGTATAAAAGACATCCACTTAAACTGCAGCAACATTGCCACCAGTTCTAAAACAGGCTGGTGCAGTGCAGTCCTGACTATCAGAGCTCACATCTCTCACGAAAATCAAACTGCATGTTTTTCCAGGTGCTGCCATCTTGGAAACAAGACACATGGGGACCAAAAAATGTGTTTCAGGACTTAACCTGAGGCCTACAATTAGAGTTTTTTATTGAACCTAGTTATTGCAAACTTCTTTCAACTGAAGTGTACATTTGTTTAAACACCTTCAAACTCATATTTGCTCTGGCTGTTGAAGTAATGTATATTCTCAGAGTCAGTAGAAGATTTTAGTGCCATTTAACTGGCAGTGTAATTTCTTGTAACTGAAATGCTTTCTTTTAAGCAGTACAATTTTGCAGAGATTGCACAGAGATGCTGCAAATGTTTTAAATGTGCAGAGTAAAGTTTCTCTATGGAAGCGTGCTGTGCTGTACACAAGCAAGCACATCCCAGTTCAAATGCCTATTGATACATATGCATAGCATGATTGAGAGTTCGTGTATAACTCAGGCAGACTGCTACAGGCCTACTTTCTTGTATCTTTAGCTGCCTTCAGATGAAGTTAACCCTGAAATCTAAACCATCTCTTTAGCTGGAATTTTAAAGGAGCCTAAAGAAACTATACAGACCATATGCAAAACTCCCCTGTCTTCCTTGAAAATGAGATTTTGGTTCCTAGTTTTCCCCTGAAAATGGAAACAATGATAGTTCTTTTTGCCTAACATTTGCCTGTCTGTTTTACATGTTCATATAACTCTTAACCCACCTTGACTGAATCCTCCAGGTGTTAATCTGGTTTGAATAGCATGATACATACCAATCCAGACAGCACAATGCCAGGCTCCCAGCTGTTGTCTCACAGACTTCAGGGTTGCAAGAGAACAGTCACTGACTCTGCAGAGCAACTCCTGGAACATCTCTCCATGTCAGATCAGAGCCTCAGCATGTGAGCTGGAAAAAGACTTCTGGCCTGTCCAAGGATGTTAGTGAGACTCAGTCCAGCCCAAATATCCATGTGGGGACTCCTTTTCCGTTAGATCATGACAGTTAAAACATGAAGTGCAGAAAGAGAATTAGGTGTTAGGAAATTTTGAATGCTGTCTAGCTCTGGATTTGACCAGAACATAAAACACATAGAGAAGTGGTCACAGCACCAAGCCTGAGAGAGTTCAAGAAGCATTTGAACAATGCTCACAGGCACACGGTGTAAGTCTTGGGGGTGGTGCTGTGCAGGGCCTGGAGCTGGACTCAATTATCCTTATGACTCCCTTCCAATTCAGCACATTCTGTGGTTCTGTGATATATAATTAGTAATATTCTGTATTACAACACTTCCCAGATTAACACCATGAAAATTAATTAAATACTTGAAATTACAGCTCTTTCAAATGACAGTGTGTTGGGTCCTTTCTTGGATTTTTCTCTTAATCAGCAGGATCTCTCAATGGACAGATCTTTACACATGAACTTCAATGTATCTTTGACAGCATCTACTTTTCTTGCAGTCCTTGTCATTTCTAGTCTGTTTTGGAAATGCACAGTGATATTAATATAATTTCAGGTATCATTTCAGGAGACTTCACTGCTAGGATATTTTTTCTTTTACTCCACCTGCCGCTGATTTTCTGAAGGCTTCACTGTTGTCCTGGAGAGCACCCACTAGACTCTCTTGACAATGATAAAGGGCTCTTTATGTCAGCGTTTTCAGGATGAGTTCAGGGATAGCCCCAGCCACTGTTCATCCTGTGGTTTTAGCTGATTCTAGATAGCACTTGAGTAACATTTGCTACCATTTCCAACCCAGCTGCAGGAGGTAGAGCACAAGCTTTGTAACAATTTTGGTAGGAAGAATAAAAAGACACAGGTATTTTCTGGGGTTGGTGTTGGTACATCTGTATTTGTTACAGTGAAGAATTTTCCACCCTTTATTCATCGTTTCTGGCCAACACTAGCCAGATTGATCAATAAGGAGAAATCCCATTCCAGTGTAATTAAGTCAGGCATAAACTGGAATAATGGCAAAGTGTCTCCATCTCTATTCCACTCCTTTATCCTGAATACTTCTGCAAATACTTTCTCCATGAGGAAACAAAGCACTGGAGGTCAGGACAGGTACGAGCGGAAAGAGAAACATCCCGAGATTGGTGACCAAGTTGAAAAAGTGACTGATTTTGTAGTAAGCCCTAAAAGTGCTTGAAGTGTCTTCATATGTCCTTCTCTGACTTTCTACCCCTCTATCATATATAGTTTTGCTTTGCTAGAACATATGAGTTTTCTTCTCTGAGCTTTTACGGTTTCTCTCTATACCTTCAGCTGTATCTGTGGCTTATCACAGAGATTGAAACTTTACTCACAAACCAAGGAGCCCAGAACAGCACTGAGTGTCTAATCCCATACAAAAATCTCTTGCAGCACCTTGAGAGGGAAAACTACCTCCCTGAGAACCGATAAAATGCCTCTGTCTACTTGGCTTACAAACCCAACTGCATCTTTGCTATAACAAGATATTACTAAGTCACATCTGATTTGTTACCTATTTTCTTCCCTAAATCTTTAAAAACTCAAATGCTTCCAAGTATTTCCCTCCTGATAATTATGCAGTTAGGATGGTTTTTTCCTGAGATCTATGTTTGTGTTGTTTTCTCAGTTGAATCTAATTGTGCTATTTCCTGCACATATTTCTAACCCTTAAAGTCCCTTTGGAGAAGTGTACATGTGAGGAAGACTGCGCAATCACTGGGGCCAGAAAAACAGGAACCAGAAAGGAAATAAAATTTCACAGTTCCCAGGTCCCGTTTATTTCATATGCACAGTGCAGCTTGTAGTTAGAAATCAGCACCATGCAGGCATGCAAAACACAAGTGATCCCTGAGAAAGAGGGACAGGAGAGCTGGTCATGCATTGCCAACCTCCTTTTACAGATATATATATATGTGTGTAAAAATTCTCATATCATGTAAATAAAGTAATTAAATAAAACCAGGATCAGTTGTAATCCCTGCAGACTTTCTTCCAACTCTGTATATTGCTGTTTACCACTAACATTTGTTTCCAATTGTTTATTCAGTTTTCACTCCACATAGTAAAGTTCATGTCCAAGTAAACATTCCGAAGTCTAATAAGAAAGAATTCATGGACTGTTTTCATCAGTGGAATACTACATCGAAACCATACAGGTACTGCAGTGATATGCTTTAGGATTTTGATATCACACACACACACACACACACACACACATACACACATTTCTCTCTTTTTGCACAATTCATAGGTCACTCATATTGTATTACAGGCAAACTGGTGATTTGCTATTAAATTTTTTTTTAAAGATACTCTGTTGCTATACCCAATGGTAATGATTTAAAGATTTTTCCTGGTAGTCAGGATCATTGCATCTTCTCATCCTCAAGATAAATCTTAATAATAACTAGAGAAATCCTATAGTTTATCTTTTATTTTTAATTTAATGGCTTGTATCTGAAACAAAGAAAAAGAATTACTCAAGTGTTCCTCATCACACAGGAGGTGTTTAGTGTAGGAGTTTTACTTAAGAAATTAATAATTATTCCATTTCTAGATTGCCAAAACACTTCAGAAGACCATTCCTGAGAAATTCAGTTACTTTAAGGAGTTAGAAAACTTGTTTCAGGAAACCTTAACACTACTTAATGTCCTTTAGTCTACAACTTTTTTTAACACACACAAAAAATTGGTCACAATGATCAAAATGTTCTCCTGGACTCTGGAGGCTTTGAGAAGAACCTAGGTTATTTTCTAGCTCTGCACTGAAATATTTATGACATTTCCAGCTTGGGCCAGTTTCAGTTTGGAAAATAAGTGGAGTTCAAGAGCTCTGAATAAATTTCGTTGTGTGATTTTTGCAGTATTCATAAGTTTACTGGGCTGAAACTCACACAGATCAAAACCCAGGAAAATGTTCCCATGAATTCCTGTGAAGACTGAATTTTTGGCAGCTCTGCTGAAACCTAAAACAACCATGAGAGAGCTGCAATTGTCAAAAATTATTCATCAACATTTTCACTGTATATGGGTCTGTTTTATTTATATAAAATTTTCTATGTGTTAGGATGTATGAGCTGTTTGCCTGTAACTTATCATCAACAAATCTCTGGGCAAGCACCAGGATTTGAGTGTCTGTCTTCATGTGGCCTTACTACAGAGGTGCTGAATTCCTGCTGATCTCACTATACTGAGAGCTGTAAACACTCCCCACCACCAACTGTGAGACCACTGGTCAAGAAAAATGCAGACATACTGGCTTCTTTGTGTCAAAACTGCCAAATTTGCAGTTCCCTCAAAATTTGTTGACAGGCTTTAGGCATGTCTGTTGATCTGTGTCATCTGAATTACAAAATCCTGAGATGATCCTAATGTTTCCATGCCAGCCCAAATCAAACTAAATCAAGCTATACTAAGCCACATGAATTTAATTCTATTATGAAACAGAGGGGAAATTCCCAGCTATAATAGCAATAGATGCTTTTCTTCGGAAAAATAGTTACAGAGAATCTGTATTCATAGCATAACCAGCAACAAGAAAGAGAGAATGAGAGAAAGAGAGAAAGAGAGAAAGAAAGAAAGAAGGAAAGAAAGAAAGAAAGAAAAAAAGAAAGAAAAAGAAAAAAAGAAAACTTGAAAGTAACATTTAAAGCAATATGGTAAAAACAAATACATGATTATATTACACTAATCCCTGTTTCTACCATTTTGTCAAGGTGAAAAAGCCTCACAATAGGAGCAAACATGCGCCAAGTTTACATGAAGGGTTTCAATATGCAGGGTAGGTGAGCCTTTATTCATCTCAATCCTCTTCACTGTCTCTGTCTCTGACCTTCCCTTCAGCTCCTCACATCCAAGTTTCTTCACCCTCACCCAAAGAAAGAAAAATGTACAGATGGGTATCATAACTGTGCAAATAGTTCCTTTGTGAATATTTGGATTTCAGGAATAAGAAACAAAGTTGAACTTGTTCAGCTTCCAAGGCTCTCAAGAGGAACCTCTCTGACAGAGTTATAGTTGCCCCAAACAAACCTTCCATACATTGTATTAATCAAAAGAGGAAAAATAAAGGAATGGCAAAATCTCTTCAGAGCCTTTTGCATATGAGTGATGATCCTGTTAGTGAGCTGGAGAATCAACCTCCAAGTCACCCCCTGGAGCATTCCTGACCTGGAATGCAAACTGGGAAGATTATGTGCAATAATAGTCAGGAGGAAAAAACCAAGTCATTCCTGCAAAAGACCACCTATTACCATGTTATAGATGTATATATAACATTGTGAATAAATAACTAACTGGATGGTGCTGACAGCTTTGCTGTGTCTAACAGAAATTAATGCACTTTAGACAGAAATTAACAGCTGCTTTTGAAGTGGAAGGGCCTTCATTTACAGTGCTCAGTATGATGGATCAGTACCTGTGTGAGAATTGCAAATCCATGGTTCCATGAACAAATAGCTGGTTCTAGGAGTTTTTTAAGAATGTAAGAACAGAAGGAAAATTGTTGTCTTGGGGGCTGCTCTTCTGCAAATTTCATATGCAAGGAAATTCTTAGAGTGTAGGTCATCTGGTTTATTGGTAAACTAAGAAGCCTGGAGAGAGGAAGGGGACTGATACTACATGAGGTGCAGAAAAGTCTCTTTAACTGTAGAATCTCAAAGCAATATTATTCTGGATGTTTTCCTCTCCATTTCTCTGCTTAAGTTTCTTGTTCAGCCCACAGCCTGTTTTCCAATGCTGTTGCAGTGCAATGCATAATACAGAAATATTTGAAATGGGAAGCAATTACGGTTACTGTAACAGTAAGACTCAACTATTTAGAAAGCAAGACATTTTAAAGTCAGGGTAAGGTGAAACCAGCAGTTTCTGTTTCTCAATTTTTATGTTTTGGAGCTGGCTGACCACACTACAGGCATACAGCACAGTAATAACACCTATGGGGAGCAGGGTTGCCATCTGGGCCCAATGGAGCTACGCTGATTTACCCCACCTGAGAATGCAATCTGTAATCTTTCACAGGTGGATTTGGCCAGAAGGCGAAGTAGCAAGATGAGGAAAAATGAAAAGCAATGGTAACAAAGTTACCACTGCCTCTTTTGCTTGTAATGAAAAATCACTTTCAGACTTCTCCAATTTCTTTTCATCTCCTATTCCGTTTCCCTCCCTTTTCCCACTGTCATTAGCTTTTGCTCTGCTTGTCTTTTCTAACTGGGTACTTTGCTCATTCCTGCTTGTGTGGTATTGATGCAACATTTTTGCGGATGTTTAGCCTCCTGATGGACCTGGGTCGTGGCTGCAGGGCCTGTCCCTCAGGCCACTCTGCCCCTTATTCTGCTGAAAGAAAGCCGTTCCTTACAGCTCTCTTCCTCACATATGATGACCAGCCCTGTGGCACCATTACCCCCAAACTATCAACACTTAGCCAGTTGAAAGTAGGGAAATTTTCCAGTTGGTCCAGCCAAGTAAATGTTTATGAGGTCACAGAGCATACACAGTGCCTGTATGTATACACAGAGGAGATGATCTAAAAGTTTCCTGTTACTGTAGTAGAGCTACTAAATGGAAATTGACGGAATGTGAAGAACATTATCATGGAAACGTCAGCAAGCAGAGTAGCCTGTGGGAAAACATCACAAGAAAAGGAAAAAAGAGATCCCCTCCACATTTGAAAATTTGGATGAAGTGCTAAGCTGCAGGGGTTGATTCTTGAACTAAATGTCAGTGCTTCAAGGTCAGTGACCTTACCTCTACAGTACTTTATTGGTAGTGTGATAGATAATTTATAGCTTTAAAAAATGCTGGAAGGACATACTCTTTCATGGAACATATGGTTTGGATTTGTACCGTGTCCATTATTCTTATTTCTGACAATCTATAACAAGTCTATATAAATTTGTTACCAAATACCAATTTTCAAATAGATATACAAAGTTGCCATTATTTGATGATATTATTGTCACAGGGGTATATATGTCAAGCCCAAAAGCTCCTATGAAATGTATGAGTATGTGCCAGGATTTCATTTGACATACAGACTTTAATTTTAAATGCAATCATATAAGCAATAAAGTTTCACTGTTTCAGCTTGAATTCCTTGTAATAATAGCCTTTTGTTTTTTTCCTTTTAAATAAAATTGACACTGACAGCATATTGGCAAGGCTAAAACAATACTGTTATTACAAGCATTTAATCCCAACAAAAAGGAAATAATGTCTTTTTTTTTAAAATATTCCTTTGAAGCATTACTGCCTGATTACTTCATAATATCTTTATCTCTTAGTTATTCCTTGCCAGGACTGTGCTTCACTCCTCCGCCTGTGAAGAATGTCATTTTTTCCCCAGATAGAAACAGAATTTCTTTCAGTGGCTGTGAAATTCTTTCCTATTTCTGATACTCTTGCAAGGATCTCCAACAGTGATTTATCATGGGATATGGGTTTTAATTACTACCATAATTTGCTTTGACATTGCAACAATCTGTAAGCTTGTTTCCGTTGTTTGGCCAAATGTGACTGTTTGCATAAGCAATAACTTGCCATTTCCTTCATGCTGGCGACACTGAGTTCCTGTGACCTGGAGAAATTAGTGCATCATCTGCTCCCATATAAGTCAATGGGATTTTGCCTTCAACTTGCATGGGAAAAGAATAAAGTTCCAGGTAAGAAATTGCTGAATGAGCTGCTTTTTACACCTTTTTCTTTACAGAAAGCTAATCCTTTCATGAGATTCAGAAAAAATCATACAAAACCTTTTGTTTCTTTCATTATACTATCCTAGCAGCCAAGGGTCACTGCTGAAATGTTGTGTCTTCTAGAGACTGCCAAGGTTTGTCATTAAGCACGATCACTTGGGAATGTTCCAAACATTAATACTTTTATATTTGAGATAATGATATTTTCAGTCAAACAATACGCAATTTTTGCCAAACCCAAGCAATGCAAATGCAACCTCTCTTTGGTCGTATTGGCAGGACCTGTATTACGTGGCAGGTGTCCTCCACAGCTTTGGTCCCCTGAGAGGTTGCTCTGGGGCCCTTCTGGAACATTTTGAGGCTCCCTCTTGACTTTGAGCCTGGGTTTCCTCTGCAGAACCAGCCAGGATTGTCTGGAAACGATGCACATCTGAGTCTTGTCCCAGCTTGAGAAACACTCCTGGATCCCCCACTGTGGAGGAAGAATTTATCATTGCCTATTCCCATTATTCTTCCTCTCTGTTCATTTTATGACAAACCATAACAAAACAACTAGCAAATGCTCAGTCTTGCCATTGCCTATAGTGTATTTTTCAAACATAATTTGTTATTTTCACTTTTCAAAACTCAAGGTCTGTGACATGGCAATTCTCCTGTTTTCATGCCACACATTAGCTCTAACTTCACCTGTGCAACAAACACATTGAAAACATAATCGCTCATCCTACTGCCACTGGAGATCAGCAATTCCCCAAGGCAAACAATGTAAACAAACCACAACAACATCAGCGACCACAAACAGAACCAGAACCCAGTGCCAGCCCCTCTCGGCCGCCGGCCCTTTCCCCTGCGGTGCAGTGGCGCTCACTGCGGGCAGCGGCGGTGCGATGGTTCCCCCGCGCCTGCAGGGGGCGCTATGGCGCGAGCTCAGCCGCTTCTCTCCACACGGTAATGGCAGCTCGGCCGGCAGGAGAGATGGATGAGGTGCTTCCTTTACAAACTCACGATGGGCAGCCAGTCTCAGTGCCCCTCGGAATGGTGAAATGGGCTGTAGCAGGAAGCTCGGAAGCAGCAAGCTGGAACAGCAGAGGCGAGCACGCTCGGGATGGCAAACAAAGTATAGCAAAAACTCCGAAGCCATGCCAGGAGCCGCGGGGGTCTGGGCGGACACAGGATGTGGGGTTGAAGTGTAACAAGAAAAGCCCGAAGCAGCGGCAGAAAACAGTGAGGATGGGCAGCAGCAGTCAGGCTCCCACACACAGCTGGGAGATGCTCTCTCCAGAGGGGGTTGGGGATTGGGGTCACAAGTTTTCCGCTGAGACGCCCAAGCAGATGGTGAGGGTCCTTTCCAGTGAGATTGGGTGCTGAAAAGGTCCCGGTCCAATGGCTGCTCTTAAGAGCAAAGGCTTGCCCATGGTAGGAGAAGCACCAAAGGATGGAACTCCACGGTGGCAGCAAATTGTCCCTGAAGCAGCAGCCTGGCACCAAGACCATGACCATCTCACCTCTGATCCCGAGAGCGAGAGTGAAAGCTGAGCCCATCCCCTCATGCCCCAGCCAAAATCTCGCAGTATCGCTGCGTTTCCCAAGAGAAAAAAAAACCACCTAAGAGACTGCAGCCAGCTGCAACCCTTTCTCCCACCTTGGCCACATCTTTTGTCTCTCTTGGTATTCGTCGTTCCTATCTCTCAGGCAACAAATGGGAGAAAATTCCCTGAGAGAAAGAAAAAGGAAAAAAAAAGAAAAATTCTAACCTCCAACAGTCTGCTCCTACATTTGACAAACCTATATATTCTATTACTAGTAAAAATGCTTTGCACACATAAACTACATTTCTTGCAAAGAGCCCTGTTGCATTACAAAGGTTGAATTATCATCATCATTGTTTTACAAATGGACTGCCAGTGTCACAATGAAAACCATTATATCATTGTTCCTTCAGCTAGATCTTTTTAATCACTAAAGCTCAGGGCTGAGCTCAAAATTAAACTCCCATGACAAGTATCAAACTAGTATTTAACCCTCCTCATCGTCCCCTGGTGATGTTTCATGGAAGTAATAGCAATGAGCTTGAACATGTTACTGAGTGCTGCATATTTATTTGTAAGAGAACATCCCTAAGACCAGTGAACACTCCACTCTGCCAACAGTTTGAGCTGTTCCTGGAGTGAAACAGGACTTACCTAGTTGGGCACCACTGAGGAAGCTGTAAAACTGAACAGAAGTACAGCTATAAACATAGGGTGATGTCAAAAGAGAAAAGATGGGTCCACAGTATTTATGATTACAGAGCAGACAATCCATCCTTTAGGAGACAAATTTTTGGGGGAGAGTCTGTAAGTCTTTTCATTCTGCATGTGCACTGAAAGGTTTTGAGATCCTTTCACAGACACAAGACAAAACAGTTGGTAAGAAACTCATCCTTCCGGTCAGGTCATGGAAGGCTCATCCATGGCAAGAGAGCAAGGCAGTACAATTTGCAGCCTGGAAGGCGCTGGAGGAGCAGAAGAGAGCAAGAGTGAAGTACAGAGCAGAGCCAGGGTAAGTCCAGGGGTGAGTGAGATGTCCTTAGTGCCTCCCCAGGCCCTCAGGAAGTAGCAGATGGTGGCTAAACCTGCTTTTAGTCTGCAGGGTACACCTGCAAGTGGAACCCCTTCTCCATGATGATGGGGCAATCCATTCCTGTGTAACTCTCCGCTACACACACTCAACAGCAATATAATTTGGAATATGTTTTTTTCAGGGACTCTAACTTCACACAGGAGTGGAACAGAAACCCCTGAAATAGATCAGACTGCAATTTTGGTCCAAAAGGAGTTGTTAGATCAACAAGTCTGACTTTGGCTAGTACATAAGCTAGGGGACATTACAAACATGTTTCTATTCTTTAGGATCAAAGACTAATTAAACTAGGAAGTTTCAGTCTTCAGGTAGCTTAACAGTTGAAGCTACAACAAAGAACAGGGTAGGCTGAGATTCCCAGCATCTAGAAACCCAAGAGATATGGCATAAGAGCTCCAGCATGAGAAAATTGAGGCAACCCCTCACCCCCCACAGAACCGCTCTCAAAGTGAGAAGTGGGAATTCTCTCCTAACCTCAGTTTGTGGGTCAGTATTAATCTGATGAGCAAGAAGTCAGGGTTCAGGCTAAGAAACTTCAATACCATCTTAAAGCATGTGTGCCCCTTCTGCATTCTCATTGCTGACTGCGGTTGATTTCTCATGTTTCAGGGGAAGGCAAAACAACTCCATGAGCTCTGAAAAGCATAAAATTGCCATTTAGACTCTGAGAGGAAAAATCCCTTCCTCATGTATTTGCAGATTGTGAGCTGTCTTACACTGAGCTGGAAAAGGCTTGGATTAAATACAAGCAGGACTGAGAAGTCCCATAGCCAATGCGAAAAAGAAGGTGAGTATGGTTTCACACACTTATTAACTGTCACAGGCTAGCTAGTCTCTGAGAAGCTATGACAAAACATGTATTTTTCAATGTCTGTAGCCCTGTGTTGATAGTGCAGCATTAACTTTGCCTGGACTACTGACCAGCAATGATGGTGTTATTTTAATGTTACAGGGACAGTCATGGCAAAAGATAATAGAAAGAGGGTTGCCAATTATAAAAACCATTCTCTTCTTTTGCTTCTTCCCACCTGTGTGCCTATGCTTGCCTTGTCCTGTGCAACTTCTCGTGAAACAGGACACACTCCTTCTCTCCTCAGCAAAAACTTGGCAGTGCTACTATCAGCTTTACCAGAGCACAACAGAGCCATGTGGATGTTTATGGCATTAGCAGTGGTATTAAATACAAGAGAAAGTTACAGAAAAGACCGATTTTTGCTTCCGGACCTAGTTCAATGCCTCTGCCAATACCTCCAGTTGGGCAAGCTGTCTGTCATTTGTACATGCTGAGCTACTCCTTGGCACCATTTAAATAGTTTATAACTTTTCCTAATGATTCTACAAGCCTCTGAACAGATGTATTTTTAAGTATTAACCAGGTTTTCTCCTTCACTTGGAATGTAGAAGTAACCTCATCAAAAGTGGGTGGACTCTTGCAGTACTGATAGAGACACATTCCCCATCTTCCTTCCTCCAGATTCATAGGCATTTTTTCATATGCACTTCAGCTATAATAAAAATATCTATTGAATATCCATACATTTCACCAGCATGCATGGTGGATGTCCCCTCTCTGGGTCAGTGCATGTAAGTTTTGTCTCCCATGGAATTTGTTCAATTGAGTTAAGTCTGAGGAATCACACATATGAATTCTAATAGAAATGTACAATATATGTTCCTAAAACTATTAGTCTCAAGAGGAGTAACTGATAAGTAAACACTGGGAATAATAGAAAAAATACTGTATTTTGTAAATTCAGCAGGGTAAGAGGTATGAAGTACATGCATGAAAGTTGTTGCCTTTGACTGTAAAAAATACAATGCAGTGTCTTGTGTGTGATGAAAATTTCAGGCTACATAGCTGTTGGTTAATCGACTTTTCCACAGCTCTATGAAACTGCCTGATAAGATGTTTTGCCCCTTATAAACCCAGACTTCAGTACTTTAAAATCCTAACACTTTATTTATTGTAGCACAGCCTAGCAGTTCACTGTTTTAGCCTCAGAGGAGTCAGAGTACACCTCTCACAGAAGGATACAAAACCCCCAACTAAATTCCTGCATTTGTATCCAGCTCATGGAGTTTTATTAATGTCTTGGTTTGAAAGACGGGTGTCTG
>VZTH01012285.1:0-11892 GCA_013397815.1 Aleadryas rufinucha
CCGCCCCCTTTTTCTCGCGGGGCCCCCGCGGCAGCGGCCGCCGGCCCGGCCCCATCGCCCCCGCTGTCCCGGCACCCATTGCCCCTCGCCTCCCGCGTCCGGGTCCGACCGGGGCAGCGGCCCCTCCTGCGAGTCCCCCCGAGACCTCACCTCCGACCCCCGGTCCGGCTACCTCCTCTTACCGGGGCGGCCGCGGTGCCGTTCGCCCGCTGCCCGCGCAACCCCCGCCAGGCGTTACCCTGGGGGTCGCGGGGGCCGCCCCAGCAGCTGCCACCGAGCTGGCCAGGGAGGGACTCGCGGCACGACGAGCACTTGGGGAATTTCACTTGTGTCTCCTGGACCAGTTATTTATAGGAATCCCCAAATCCATCCACTCCAGCTGCCTGCGGACTGCACGCTGACCCGCTCCCGAGCAGGGATTCCTCAGCATCCTGGGAGCGGGACATGCACCCGTCCCTGCCCTCGGTCCCCTCCCAGCTCTCGGTACTCAGCGGACTGCTAAAAATAGTCTTTAGCATCTGAACAGAGAGTGACAACGAAGCCCACAGGTGAGCTCCCACCTCAACCCAAGCCTGGAGCTGCTCCAGGCGGAGGTAGGAGCTGTGGGTTTGGGTTTCAGACCACCAGCGTGCGTTTGTTAATTTTTTGAAGTCTAAGACAGACCACAGGTGTGATTTGGTCAATCGAATTCTCCTCTGGCCTCAGTGTAGGGCTGGGCACACGGGCAGTGGGATGGGATCTGCCCCTGCTGCCACAGGAGGCAGGGGAGGGCTCCTAGCCCAAGCTCGGTGATCCCTCAATGTCACCCTTCCCAAGACTCCCCCACGCTCACTCCAGGTGAAACCAGACCTTTCCTTTCCCCTCTGCATGGTGAGAGCCTGCCAGGGCCAGGACAGCCTGGCACAGCCTGATGGTGCCACAGCAGAGAGTTAGACAGAGCATGTCTGTCACCCACGCCCCAGCAAGGCTCTCCCACCTGCCATCAGCTGTGAAACAGCCCCAACAATCCCCAGGGAACAGTCCAAACCAGGGCCCAGCCTCCCTGCAGAGCTGGGAAGAGCCAGAAAGACACAGACAGCCCTGGGGTGGGTGTAGGACAGCTGGATGGGGGCTCCTGGCACCCTTTTTCCAACAGCCACCACCAGCAGCCAGTGCTCCACCCTAAGGCTGAGAGGTTTCTTCAGGTAAAGGGGCCCTTCTGAGGTCCCCACTGTCCTTTTTCTGCCTCAAGGGCCAGCCTCTGGTTTTCTGAACCCCACACCAGCATCTACTCAGGTCCAGCTGCAGCCCTGAGGGCGAAAAGCAGCTCCTACACAGGAATGGTGCAGGTGGATAGAGCTGGTTTCCTGGACCACAAAGTTCCTTTCATCCCTCTCCTTCCCCCCACAGGGCACAGCAGAACAGCCCCAGGATCAGCTGCTGTCGGGCCAAACCCAGACCAGGTGCTTTATTCACTTCATATTTATTTCTCACAAAGACTGTACAAAATTCTTATAAAACTCTGGTGTGGGGATGGGCTATGACATTGATCCAAAAAATAATTCCCATGCAGTCCCACCAGTTCCATAACTTACAAGGAAACAGATAAGCTACAGAGAGCTGCGAGTCCTGGAGTATTTACACCGAGGAGGGCAGGAACAGGAGACAAAGCAACACGTGATGAGAGGTATTTACAGCACGGACACACAGGCCCCCTCACCTCACGAGAACGGCAGCAGCGACAGCAGGTCAGGCCCGTGGTGCTCCGAGGCTGACAGAGAATCTGGGCTATTTACAGTATCTCACATATTAACAGCTTTACAAACGTGTCCAGGAAGTTCATCTCATGTATAAAAAAAAAAGCACCAAGTGTCTGAATAGAAATCACACAGGCCTCCACGGGGGCTAGAATCCGAGGGCTGGCTGGCACCTGTGGCGTCACCGGCTGATGTCCCGGCTCGAGTCCCACATTTTTGTGCTGGGCTCCATGCCCAGCATGTCAAAGAAGGGGTGCTTGAGGGCCTCGGCCAGGGTGACGCGCTTGGACGGCTCGTACTCCAGCATGCTCTCGATGAGGTCGAACAGGCGGTGATGGTCCTCGGCCTCCGAGGTCAGGTATCGCTGCGAGGTGCAGGGGGAAGGTCAGGCCCAAGGAGGCTACACCCTGTCCCGGGATGTTCCCTGGGCTGACAGGCTAAGCTGGGGGAAGGCTGGTTTGTTCAGACCATCGCTCAGCCTGGACCTGAGCTCTGCGCTCCTCTCTCCACAACTGACAGATTTCTACACACCCTCCCTTCCCCAGGCACTTCCTGAACTCTCCATGCCCTCCTCATCCTCCACTTCAGATTAAACTCAGGCTGCTGCAGCTTCCTTTGCCAGGGACAGCCAAGGCTCCCTCAGAAAGTCACTGCTCTGACCCTTCTGCTGGCCCAAGCTTGCCCAGAGGGGGAATCAGAGGAAGGGCCAAGCTGCCTTACCCGCAGTGGTTTGCAGTTCTCCCGGACGTAGCGTCCAGCTGAGGTGTTCTCGTCCCAGTCCAGGCGGCCGTGGTAGAAATATTTCTGTTTCCTGTCAGAATAACAGGTGGGAGCAGGTTACACCCGAGCACAACACACCCTGCAGCAGCAGCAAGGTGCCAGCCCCAGTGGAACACAGCTGGCTGGCTCAGCAGGCAGTTCCAGCGTGGGAAAGAACCACTGCCCACGGAGCAGAGGAGGGCTGGCAAACCTGCAGTGCCCAGCTGGCCTCGCTCACCTTGTCTTCCGGACCATCCGAGAAGGAATTGGCCCCAAGATCCTTTCCATCATGGCCAGGTGCTCCCGGTTGTCGTGTGTCTGAGGGAGAGAAATGTAAAGGGAAGGCATGGAATAGATTCCAGTGGTTCTGCCTCCAGCCCTGGGTATTCCCCCACCCAGAACCCCTTCCTGGCCAACACCTCGGGTGTCCCTACAAGACTGCAGTGATGGAGGGACCCCCATCAGTCCCAGGGCCTCTGGGCTGTGCTGGGAAGCAGCCACACAACACAGTTCTCACCTGGAAAAGGGTGAAACCCACATAATACTCAAAGATGATGCAGCCAATACTCCACACATCACAGGGCTGGCTCCAGCCAAGCTCTGAAAAACAATATTGTTTAAATAAATGATCCAGTTACTACCCAAGAATCCAAATCCCTCTTCCTTTTAAAAATAAGTAACTGAAAAAACACATCCCATTCCAGCCAGGCTCCTGGTGCTCTGCTGGCAATACACTGCCCAGCTGGCAGCAATGCCAACACAGCAGCTGATAATCATGGAATCATCAAGGCTGGAAAAGACCTTCAAGACCACCAACTCCAACCTGTGACTAATCCCCACCTTGTCACCCAGACTGAGTGCCACATCGAGTCATTCCTTGGACACCTCCAGGGATGGGGACTCCAGCACCTCCCTGAGCAGCCCCTTCCAATGCCTGACCACCCTTTCCAGGAAGAAATTCCTCCTGATGTCCAACCCTGGCATGACTTGAGGCCATTTCTTCTTGTCCTGTCCCTTGTTCCCTGGGAGCAGAGCCCCATCCCCCCATCAGGAAGTTGTGGAGAGTGAGAAGGTCCCCCCTGAACCTTCTTTTCTCCAGGCAGAACAACCCCAAAATAATGACAGGGCCATAACCACGGCCATAACCATGCACTTCCCATGCCTTCCCTTTAGCACTGCAGAGCTGCTAAATAAAGCACTTCCCATCTCCCAGGGCAAACCCAGGACAGCTTCTGAATGATGTGGAAGCCCAACACTGCCCAGCACAGTGGGCAGCACCCAGTGCCCTCAAGGGGCACATCTGCCCTGGCAGAGACCCAGTGGCACCTACCCAGGATGACTTCAGGGGCCCGGTAGTGCCTGGTGGAGACAATGGTGCTGTGATGCTCGTGGTCAAACGTGGCGCTGCCAAAGTCCACCACCCTGATGGCCGTGCTCTTCACGCTGCGCTCGTCCCGCTTCTGCATGGGGGAGAACAGGATCCATCACCTGGGAGCTCCAGCCCCTTACTCACAGAGCTGAGGGCACCACGGGAGGGGAAAGCTTCAGTGGCCCCACAGCTCAGCCCCAAACAAGCTCCCACCACCAGCCTGGGGTCACCACGGCTCACTCAGCACTGCCTGACCACTGGCAGATCATGCAAAGCCCTGAAGGACTGCATGGAGCCCACATCCTCCGGGGCCGTGTCTGACTCTTCTGGTAAGGTCAGGGACACCAAGAATCCAAGAGGAGACCCAACTGGAGGCAGTGTGTTACCTTTTCCAGGTTGTAGGAGAGCTCGTAGTCAGAGTTCACGAAGAGGATGTTCTCTGGCTTGAGGTCAGTGTGGGTGAGCTTATTGTCGTGCAGAACTGGGGGAGCAAAGAGAGTCAGGGTGAGGGAACAGACGCAGAGCAAGGCTGCACCCCACAAAAAGCCATCACTGGTTCAGTTTGCTCATACTGGCACCAGTTTAGCCCACACTTCAACCTGGGTGTGAACAGCCAGGCAAAGCCCAGGCCACGATGCTTCAGTAGAAGCACAAAGATTTATTGTATTGATCTCCAGAAGGTGCAGGGGGGTGGACGCTGGAGTGCTCTGAGCTACTGCCAGCCCACAAGCATCAGAAAATGAAGAAGATTCATTCCCAGAGGGGCAGGAAGGCTCAGGCTCAGAACCACAGCAAAAACTTGTTGCTCTGGGCCACCAGTTGCAGAACTGCAACCTGCTCCGCTCCCCAGGTCAGCCCAGTGCAGGGGAGCAGCAGGGAACACTTACACTTCACAGCCTGGCACACCTGGAAGGCCATGTGCCGTACTTGGTGGATGGGGTAAGGCAGGTAGTTGTTATCCTTCAGGAAATCGAAGGTGCTGAGCCCCAGCAGCTCGAAGGAGATGCACATATGGCCGTGGTAGTCAAACCAGTCAAACATCCTGACACAGAGACTGACAGAAACATTCCAGTTGGGAACAGCTCTGCAAGCACCGCTCAGCTGTGTCACCCCTGCGCCAGGCTCCTCCTTTCCCTGCTCAGTCTGTATCCCACAGCAAGCCAAGATGCCGCTAAAACCATCTAGGATCACATTCAACCACACAACACCAAGCATCTCTTTCACCCCAGCCCTGGAACCGGCCCCTCCTGCTGAACACCAGGGGCACACTCACTTCGTGTTCTCAGGGTCCTTCTCGTTGATTTTCTCCAGCACGTTGATCTCCAGTCGAGCAGCCTCTTTGTATTTCTCTACATTTTTAATGATTTTCAGAGCAACGCGTGCACCACCCCTGTGGGAGAAACAGGTAGAAAGCACAAGGTGAGCCCTGAGGGGGTCAGAGGGGCTGTGCCCTGTGAAAAGGACCTCCTGACCAGCCTCCCCACCCTCGCTCGAGCAGGTTATTATTAAGGGGTGTCACCAAAGCTGTGCCCTTTCCCCCCCTACAAAACAGCCCTGAAGCTTCCTCCAGCACATGGGCAACACAGAGGGTGAGTGCCCAGAGCAGCAGAGGCTACTGGAAACCAAGAGACTGATTTTCACCCCCAGGCTCCCATGTTACGCCCTAAAGGCTCCGTCGCCAGCTGCGGTCTCTCCTGTTCCCACATACCTCCGGTGATCCATGCACTGCACCACTCTGCCGAACGTGCCTTCCCCCAAGGTGCTGATAATCTCATCTGGGAGGGAGAGAAGGAGAGGGAAGGAGCTGAGAGAGGGAGCAGGACCTGGCTGCAGCGATACACAGGGCAGAGGAGAATGCATTGCAACACCTAACCTGCACACAGCTGGAGAGACCGGAGCAGCGGATGGCTGACACCGGCTGCACAAGGCAGCTGCCCTAATTCCCTGGCACTTCAGTAACAATACACAATATAAACGTAGCTTTAACAAAAGGGGAAGGAAAAGGAGAGGGTTTCTCTTTAATAAACAATGAAAATAAAATGAAACAGAAAGATAAGACAGATCTGCGACTGCGATGGGAGCTTAACTAGAGAGCTAAATTATGTTACGATTTGGCTGTACATCTTTCTTGTAGCCAGTCGCCGACGCGATAGATCAGATGCCCCTCGTCGTCGTCCTCCACACTCTTGGCCCTTCTGCTGCTCTGTCGACTCCGCTGCTGGCCCAGGCAGACAGGGAATTCATCATTCACCAATCAGATTTTCAAACCAGCGCAGCAGCCAGCGTCACGCATTGGTTGGTTTGGAAATTCACATGGTTGTTTGAGGAGGGGTTGCAGGAGGAGATTCCCAGCCAATTCATACGGCACAGAGGAATATATAACGATAGGGATATTGCAAGGGAACATGTCAAGATACAACACACTAGCTCAGAAAAGAAAAAAACAGTTTGCTTTTCGTTGTAGCAAAAAAAAAAAGGAAAAAATAAAGAAAAAATAAAGAAAAAAATAAGAAAAAAAAGAACCTACAAACAGCCCCAACCCGAACCAGTGTGACAGCAGAGCTGTCAGAGTGAGGGAGCCGAGGGGCATGGAAGGGGCCGGCTGCTCTCGCTCCCACGGGGGCTCAGAGAGGAACAGCACCGGCCTTCGGGTCCTGGGGACTGCCTGAGCACGCCGAGGGCCAGAGGCCACGGGGAGGGGCTCCCGGCAGCCCCACGGCCGCCGCAGAGCAAGGGCAGCAGGAGGCAGGTGCCAAGAGGTCCTGCACAAGCCCAGGCTGCCCCCACAGGCACCCTCATCCCACTCCAATAACCGCCCACACAGCTTCCCCCAGCCCCGACACTCAGGGAAAGATGAATTCTGAGATTTCAGAAGCAGCTCTAGGTACAACGATCCATCCGAAACCAAAAGTTTGCAGTAACTGCCTGGGGAAAGACGGACACTTCTTCCTAGACCCTCCCCCAAAGAAGCTGATCCTGGAAGGACTAACTTCCAGAAGAGAAGCAGAGCCCAACAGGGAACGGGGACAGCCTGGGATGAGGCAGATAAGAGGTTTATGCCACAGAAGAGAAAATTCCTGCCTTCGGTTCCTCGGCTAAGTGTCCCCACACCTGGGAGCAACCGGCCAGCAGACTTGGGACCCAAATCCAGCCCCTAATCCCCTCCCTGGACACAGAGCCAGAACAGACCAGACAACACTGAGAGCTCCACACACAGAGCAGAGAACGTGTCTGGGGTCTAACAGAAGTGGAAGGTGAACAGCAGAACAGACAAGAAGAGAAAGCCAGGGATGCTGCTGGGAAGAGCCTGGGATGGTTCTGCCTCCACCTGAGCTGAGTGGTCCAAAAGCTCTGCTCCTCCGCAAAGCCCCTCACGTGACACCCCACGTCAGCTGGGCCCACCCAGGAGGACCCTGCTCTGGAGCAGGTTCTAACCCTCAGAGCCAGGGGCTTCCTGCCACAGCCCGAAACAGGGACCACAGGGGCAAGCCACCTGTCACAGGCTCTCCGGGACTGAGACCAGCTGAGCGCTGGCTGTTTGAGCCTTGCACAAATCCTGCCTGGCTGGGGCTCCTACGCAGCTCTCCATGAGCATCACCGAACGGGAGGAGCTGCAGCACCACCCTGGGGACCCGCCAGCCTCGCGGGGCGCTCCTGTCCTCCCACCTGAGCGGGCAACACCGAGAAAGGGTCTGAGCCCCCCGTGCCCGGCTGGCACAGGGCAGCGCCGGCCACGGCGCGCAGGGACGTGGGCAGGAACACTCTGCACCAAAAGTTGTCTAACACACCGTTCGAGCCGAGTCCGAGAGAGCGTTAGAAAGTGAGTTTTCTACTTACCCAGCTCGGCACCTGGGAGAGAAAGGTTACAGGGCAGGCGCAGCACAGCAGGATACTCACCGATGAGGAGCGGCTAAAGGACCGGCTGCGGCGCCGCCTCCGCCTGTGCTTACGCCGGCTGCTTTTGCAGCTCCGGTAGCTGCCCTCGCGGTCCCGGGAGCGCCGGTACTCGTAGGAATGTCGGTACTCGGGCTCGTAGTAGGCGTCGCCCCGCTCGCGGCTGTAGTCGTTGCGCCGGTAGCTGTCACAGTAACGCCGGTCGTAGGCCCTCCGGTCTGCAGAGTGGTCGTCGTAGCTGGGCAGAGGGATGCGGAGAGGAACGTTGAGGGGTTGGAATGGACTTAAAGATCAGCACCTCTTGCTAGACCAGATCACCTTGTCCAACCTGGCCTTGAACACTGACAGGGTTGGGGCATCCACAGCCAGCCTGTGCCAGTGTCTTGCCACCCTCACAGGGAAGAATTTCTTCCTAATGTTTAACCTAAATTTTCTCTCTTTCAGTTTGTACCCGCTACTCCTTGCCCTATCACTACAGTTCCTCATGGAAGGTCCCTCTCCAGCTTCCTTGTAGGCCCCCTTTAAATACTGGAAGGTGCTGTGAGGTCTTCACACGACCTTCTCTTCTCCAGGCTGGAGACTCTCCCAGACCCAATTCTCTCAGCCTGCCTCCACAGGGAAGGTGTTCCAGTCCTCTTAACAACTTCCTGGCCTCCTCTGGACTTGTTCCAACAGTTCCATGTCCTTGTTATGCTGGGAACACCAAAACCTTGCAGTGCTCCTGGTGTATCACAAAAGCTCAGTAGAGGGGATACACCCAATGCTGGAAGCTCCAGGGACAGTGACAGCTAAGGGGTGGGAGCCCAAGGCAGGGGGCCATGAACTGCCAACCCTTTGCACAACAAAGGGAACAGGGACCTGTGTCCCAGCCAGGTGAGGGACACTCAGGGGCACTCGGAGCTGAGGACCCCAGATCTTCCTGTGCTGAGACTGTGAAGGGATAAAAGCTCAGCGGGTCCTTTGTTCGGGATCTATCCTTGGAGGCACCAGCTAGAGCTGTTATTTTGTTGTTGCACCAAGATTAAATTATTTTTAAGGATTGAGACATCTGAGACTCTGCTGTGGGAAACCAGGGCTGAGCAAGTAAAGAAACTGGTCTGACTGGGAGCGTGGGGTGTGCAGGGAGTCAAACAGGGCACCCATTGGGTCACTGAAGCCACCGCTGCGAAGGGGCCTCAGTCCCAGCTCAGGTGGTGGAGTGGCACTGCCAGAGGGGCTCCTGGGTGGTCAAACAGGGAAGTTTCCCTAGAGGGGAGTGAGGGGGTTTGGTGACAAGCACTGCCCAGGCTGTGACAGCTCAGAGCAGGCCCAGGTCACACAGAACCTGGGTGAGCACAGATGACTAGGCCATGATTAAGGGACTGAAGCATCTCTTAATAAGCAGAGACTGTGGGAGATGCGCCTGGTTAGTCTGGAGAAGAGAAGACTGAGAGGAAATCTCATTATTGCATATTAATATCTCCAAGGCAGGTGTCATGATGGTGCCAGACTCTTTTCAGTGGTGCCCAGCGACAGGATGGGCAGCAATGACCGTAAAACTAAAACACACCACGTTCTACCTCAACACGAGGAAGAAGTTCTTCCCATGGAGGGTGGCAGAGCGCTGGAACGGCTGCCCAGGGCAAGCATGGGCTCTCCCTCTCTGGAGACATCCCAAACCCACCTGGACGTGTTCCCGTGTCACCTGGGTGACCCTAGAGGTCCCTCCCAACCCAACACCTCTGTGATTCTGTGCAACAGAGCAGGTCCGAGCCCCATTCACCTCCGGGATCGGACGTGGTAGCTGTCCTCCCGCCGGTGCCGCCGGTCCCGCTCGCTGCTGCTCGACCGCGACCGCGTCCGCCGCCGCTTGTGCTTGCGGCTCCGGTAGCGCTCGTGGTAACTGCCGCGGCTGCTGCGCTCCGACGAGCGGTACCTTCGGGAGTGCGGCATCTGTGGGGACAGCAGGGACCCTGTGAGGCACCCCTGCGGACGGCACGGACCCGGCGAGGCACCCCTGGGGACGGCACGGACCCTGTGAGGCACCCAGAGGGATGGCAGGGACCCTGCGAGGCACCCCTGGGGACCGCAGGGACCCTGCGAGGCACCCAGAGGGACGGCAGGGACCCTGCGAGGCACCCCTGGGGGGACGGCAGGGACCCTGCGAGGCACCCCTGGGGGGACGGCAGGGACCCTGCGAGGCACCCCTGGGGACCGCAGGGACCCTGCGAGGCACCCCTGGGGGGACGGCAGGGACCCGGCGAGGCACCCCTGGGGACGGCAGGGACCCTGCGAGGCACCCCTGGGGACGGCACGGACCCTGTGAGGCACCCAGAGGGATGGCAGGGACCCTGCGAGGCACCCCTGGGGGGACGGCAGGGACTGCATTAACAGCTGCATGGAACTGGCGTGGAGCAGGGAGGCCCCCAGCAGCATGTGCGAGTGTGCTGGGGCATCTGAGAGAGAGGGGAGGAATCTCTGAGAGATCCTAGAGCCCCACAGGACAGGATGAGACCACCCACAGAGGCTGTGCTTGCCCTGTAGTTCTCTTTCTCAGGTTCATATCCCCTCTTCACATTATCCACAGTTCCAGGGACAGCTTTTGCACTTTCTCTCTTTAAGCTCCCCAGGAAGGTGGGAAGCAGCACCAAGGAGAACTGAGGGAAGGTGAAATGAAGGCCTGGATATCACCAAAGTCCCTGTGCAGCAGTAATGGACACCCAGAGAGCAGCTCCTCAAGAGATGCCTCAGGTTTTCTGCCAAGCAAGTGACATCTACACTTGGAGGGGATACAAGGGTGGGGAAGGGCCTGGGGGGGCCACACAAGGAGCAGCTGGGGGTACTTGGTCTGTTCAGCTGGAACTGAGGGGAGATCTCAGGGGGCTGCAGTTTCCTCAGCTCCGATCTCTGCTCTGTGTGACAGTGACAGCACCCGAGAGAATGGCTGGAGCTGTGTCAGGGAGGTTTAGGTTGGATATCAGAAAAAAATTCATCCCCCAGAGGGTGGTGGGGCACTACCCAGGCTCCCCAGGGAATGGGCACAGCCCCAAGGCTGCCACAGCTCCAGGAGCATTTGGACACCGCTCCCAGGGATGCACAGAGTGGGATTATTGGGGTGTCTGTGCAAGGCCAGAAGTGGGGCTTGATGATCCTTGTGGGTCCCTTCCAACTCAGGAGATGGGTGACACGTCCCTCTGCCCACAGGGAACTGCCCAGGAGCAAACCCACCCTTCCCAATGGACATCAACAGAGTCCTGCAGACCCTCAGCTGTGCCTCTCTGGGGGAACGAGCCCAGGAGATCCCGAGGTGAGATGGCACAGCGGGTGCAGCCCCTCAGACCCCGCCAAGCCTTGCTCCACAGCCCTCAAACATTCCCCACGCGGATTTTGGTTCCAAGCACGAATCACAGAATCGTGGAATGTTAACGGCTGGGAGGGACCTTAAAGCTCACTCAGTTCCACCCCCTGCCATGTGCAGGGACACCTTCCACTAGCCCAGGCTGCTCCAAGACCCGTCCAACCTGGCTTTAAACACCCCAGGAATGGGGCAGCCACAGCTTCTTTGGGCAATCTGTGCCAGGCCCGGGACAGAAGCCGGAGCTCCCTTTGCCCAAAGAGCTCCCGTGGCAATTTCCCCCATCCAAAATGCCCCCGGCTGCGTCCCCGTCCCCGCCCTGCGCTGACATCACTGCCAAGGCTTGGACAGGCCGAACCGGCCTCGGCGATGGGGTGACCCGGGGACACGGGCTCGGTATCCCCTGCACGAGGGGCTCTGCCCTGGGTTCCCCCCGAGCCTCGCCGTTTCCAGTCGCCGATCGGAGAGCGAAGGCGGTGCTGGCGGCCCGCCAAGCCCCGTCTCCGTGGAACGAGCACCGGGGCGTTCCGCAGCGGGGCTGGAACCGGTCTGCGGACGGTGATGGCGGCCGCGCCGGGCGGGGCCTCCGCCGTGCAGGGCCGGAAGCACCGGGACACCGGGAGAGATGGGCCGAGGGCGGGGCGGCCTCGGCGGGGAGGCCCCGACCCAGTCTCCCCGGGCCATCCGGCCCAGCCGCCCTCGCGGGAACACCCAGGCCGCCGATTCCCACCGCGGCCCCACCGGGACCCACAGGCCGGGCCCGCCCCGCGCCGCCCTCACCGGCCGCGGCCTACCCACCC
>VZTH01012287.1:2717-24725 GCA_013397815.1 Aleadryas rufinucha
GGTTGGGCTCTTCTCCCAGGGAACAGGGACAGGATGAGAGGAAATGGCCTCAAGTTGTGCCAGGGGAGGTTTAGGTTGGATATTGGAAAAATTTCCTCTTGGGAAGGGTGGTCAGGCACTGGCTCAGGCTGCCCAGGGCAGTGGTCGAGTCATCACCCTTGGAGAGATTTAAAAGCCGTATGGGTGTGGCACTCGAGGACATGGGTTGGTGGTGGCTTTGGCAGTGCTGGGGAAATGGTTGGACTCCATGATCTTAGAGTGATTTTCCAGCTTGAATGATTCCCTGACTCCATGATACCAGTGCAGGAGGGTTAGCAAGCACTAGAGGTGCTCACCTGGGTTCAGGTGTGTGCATGGCACGTGCACGTACAGGGGGCTGCACGTATAGGGGGGTGCACATACAGGTACAGGTGTCTCTGTGCCTGGGTTCTGGCGGTGCCCATGTCTGGCAGTGCCCATGTCTGGCAGTGCTGGGGACACGGGCACCGCAGGGACAGTTGTGTCTGCGCCGGGCGACACAGGTCTGTGCAGGCACAGTGTGCCAGCCCTCCAGGATTCTCACCTGCTTTGCTCATTAAATACTGGAGAAAAGGGATGCTATGAGCAAAATAATGGCTCTTCCAGCTTCCATGATGGGAGAGAGCAGGGCTGAGCTCAGGTGCTTTGGATTCTCCTCCCTCACCTGAGCCATGGTGCACATGCCAGAGCAAGTGCCAATGGAGAAAACCCCTTCACCAACTCTCTGCTCTGGTGCAAGGAGACCTACGAGGGCTAACCTTGAATCCTGCTGCTGCCGGTGTTGATTGCCCTGGCTGCCCCTCACCCAACACCTCCTCATACCACCTCAGAGAGCCACTGTGGCTCCCACAGCTCCAGCACTGAGATGGCAGCCTTAAAAACTGCCACAGACAGAGCCTGCTGCTTTCTGTTCCCATTCCTTGACTGTGGGGAAGGGCAGGAGAGCATCTGAAGGCTCAACAACCTGTTCAGAAAGAAAACATTGGGATATGCCCATGAAACCACCCAGGGAGAGGAGAATATGAAAAGAGGTAACCCCTTGCAAGTGCCATTCTTCAAGGAATGTTGTGCAGCAGAGGCCACAAAGATGATGAGGGGTCTGGATCACCTCCTTATGAGGAGAGACTCTGGGGGCTGGGCCTGGTCAGTCTGGAGAAGAGAAGACTGAGAGGGGATCCCATCAATCCGCACAAATATCTCCAAGGCAGGTGCCAAGAGGATGCTGCCAGAACCTTTTTCGTGGAGCTCAGTGACAGGAGAAGAAGTAATGACCATAAACAAAAACACATGAAGTTCCACCTCAACATGAGGACGGACTTTCCATGGAGGGTGGCAGAGCCCTGGAACAGCTTCCCAGGGAGGGTCTGGAGTATCCCCTCTCTCAAGACATTCAAAACCCACCTGGATGCATTCCAGTGTCACCTGCTCCAGGTGACCCTGCCTAGGCAGGGGGTTGGACTGCATGATCCCCAGGGGTCCCTCCCAACCCCAAATCTTCTGTGATTCTGTGGGGAGTGTGTTGCATCAGGATATCACACATCCCTGTGTCCCTGGCTGTGGAGCTTCCCACACAAACACCTGTGCAACTCCTGCCCTTCCCACTTTGCATCCAACTCTGCTCCTACCCAGGTCCCTGCTCCTTCCCTCTTCCTCTCCCAGGCAAGGGGAGGAGGTCCCACACTGTTCCCCGCAGCCAAGTGATCCAAGCTTCTGTGTGGCCAGAGCAGCTCTTGCAGAAAAGCTTTGCACAGCCATGCCCTTCCATGGGCAGAGCTCTGCACTGAGGTATGGGCAACCAGCCCCCAGCTACAGAGGGTCCCAGGCCCACCCCGAAGACCAGCGCCTGGCTTTGGGTCCTGACTCCATCTCTCTTGATGGAGCAGGGTTTCTAGGAAGGGAGAACAAATTCTTAAGGAAAGGGGAGGCCTTTTTCCCTTCTGGGGTCAAATAAAAGGGCATCAGGAGTTGCACAGCTCCATGCTGAGGAGCATCAGGGACACAGATGTAGCTTTCTGTACACAGCCCTGATCTAACACTGAATTTGCTCCGTGACTTCCAAAAAGCCACTTAGTTTTCCACCAGTTGTGCCTTCCCTCTGCCCTGCCTCAGGCTCTGAGCATCAGTAGGTGACACATGTAAAGGGCAGGGCCACCCTGCAGCTCCTGCCTCTTTGGGATGTCAGTGCCTGTGAATACCCACAATGACAAACACCATGGGAACGTCTACACTTACCAACCCACTTCTTACTTGACCTGGGAGAGTGGGATTGGTTTTAACTTGAGGCAGAAGACAAGCAAAGGAGAGAGGAGATGGGAGAAGAGCCTTTTAAAATGTTCCTTTGTCGCTCGCCTCCACATCCCATGGCGGTGCCTGCTGTGACGTCAATGTGGTGCTGGTTGATTTGCACCAGCTGAGGGGCTGGCACAGGATCCTCCCCTCCACAGTGGCTCTGACGTGGGGCAGGAAGGGTTCATGCTGGGATATATTCCTGCCTGTGCCACACTGGTTGCCACAAGGCGAGGAATGAGGAACCTCTGCGGAGCAACAGCCAACCCATGTGGCTGCCCACAGACCCCCTCCTGCACCCTGGCACCCTGCAGTGGGGGGCTGCTGCCCAGCCTTGATCCCTCCATGCCAAGAGAAGGGCAGCGAGGTGGCTGCTGCAGGGGCATCAGCATCAGGAGCCTCACCTTGCCAAGGAGTGCCAGACTGGCACCTTGCCTGCAGTGTTTGTGCCAGCTGTGACACAGCTGTGAGCTCTCACTGCCATCCCTGCTTCTCTCCTGGGGTTCTTCCCTCGGTGGAGGCTGCAGGACCAGACCAAGGCATCCAGTCCTACAGCTCTGGGGTTCCACCACCCTGTGGAGGTGATGCCTTGGCACGCCCAAGCTTATCTTGCTGCCTTACAGAGCAGTGAAGCCCAGAAGAGCATTTTTGATTTGTACTTCACTCCCACACGTGATCTGTGTGTTAATGTAACACTGCACAGCACAGAAAGCATCCCATTGAATGCTCCTGTGAGAGAGGAGCCCAGCCCTTGGAATCAGGACTGGTTTAGGGGATGCATGATGGAACGCTACCCACCGAGCCACAAGAAGGACAAGTGATATGCGGTCAGCAGCAGTCGTCTTTACTATGGACCACAGGAGATCAGAAAAGTAACCTTGTTAACAGGAGACCTAGTGGCTAACAAAACGTCATGCTGTAGGACGTACAAGAGAAGCACAATCACCAGAACAAAACGGTACCCAGGGGGATGGGGAAGCCCAGGGGGTTGCAGGAGCTGCCCTATAGCAAACCTCTAGTGTGGTATTGACACATCTGCGAGTGCAGGGGGCTGGCTGCATGGGTTTCTGTAGCCTTGGACACAAGTCAAAGGGTCTTCACCTTTACCCAACTCCAGTGGCTCTGGCACAATGATTATTGATGTTTTTTCAGAATAAAAATACTAATATAATTTTGTTCCAAGAACTGTGTGCAAGAATCATTTCTCCAGGTGCAGTGAAAGGAGGGAAGATGGGAAAACACCCTTCCCAGGGTTGTCCTTGTGGCTCGTGCCCTCTCCTCACTGACACCACAGCCCTCTCCAGCAATCCTCTGTGGCTTTGCCTTCAGTGAATCCCAAACAAGGTTCTTCAGAAAAAAAAAGAAAGGGAAAAAAAATATGTATTGCTGCTTCTTCTTGTAATATTTTTTCCTCTCTCTCTGCCCCCTCTTTCTCCTTAAAAATGTTTACTTTCAAAAATTCCATTCCTGCACAGATTCCTCCTGAGCTCTGAGGTCTCTGCACTCCACCCTCCTCTTCTCCAGTCAGAAAAACTGAGTCTCGATGTCTCTTTGGTTAAAAAAAAAATTAAAAAATAGCACAAACAAGTAACACACAACCCAGTATGATCCTATTCCACCCCGTGGACTCCTGATGAGAGGGTATCTGTGGAAGGAGGAAGCATCAGAGACAAGCTGTCTGCTCTCTGGAAGCCGAGGTCTTCGTGCCATCCCGTCAGCTCTCCTCTCATACGGTGGTCGCTGGCCCGTACTGGAGCACCAGTGGGGACGTCTCCTTGATGCGGACGTAGAACCGCCCCTCAGGCTGGCTGGTGTGGAGGGACAGAGGCAAGAAGTCATCGGGGAGCCACCGCTCACTCTCGTCGGCAGCGAACACCAGTCCGAAGTGCTCCAGCTGCTCCTCGCCGTAGCAGATGGCAGCCGAGCCGCCCAGCACGTCCCGCGAGATGTCGTTCATCTCCAGCACCACCAGCTTCACCACCTCCCTGGCAGGCGTCTGGCTGGTGATGTGCAGCTGCAAAGAGAGAGGTGGGAGAGATGGATGGTAAGGGGGAGGAATGAGGAGGAACAGGGGCTGGAGGCAGCACATGGCATGGAGGAATGGTGAGGGTAAAGGAACAGCTGCCCCAGTGGTGCCCGTGAGCAAGCTGGCACAGAGCCGTGGGCACACCAGGCCCAGGGAATGCCCAAGGAGTGCCCCAGCATGCCAGGGCCCAAACTCATGGACTGCCCTCCTGCCTCCACTGCTCTCTTCAAGCCCTTGCCACTCAACACCTGCATGTATCACCTACAGCTCTCCTCAGGCTGTCCCACCACCTCATCACCTGTAGCCGGAGAGGGACAGACCCTGTCCTGCTCCTGGACCACAACAGCTCTGCCAAACTAGAACTGAAACCTCTTTGGAACATGGCACTAAATTTCATCCCATGCACAAGCTTGGGGTTCTCCCACCAACAGCTACCCTTGCTCTCCTCTTCCCTGGGGACAGCCCTCTGAATCCCAAATCCTCTGAAGTAAATGAGCTCATCAGAGCCCTAGCTGCTAATGCTGCTTGGCTTCAAAGGCCCAAAGGCAGGACATCCATCTTTGCTCAGGCAAGGCAGTGTTTCCTTTGGCACATCTGTGAGGGCTCGCGGAGTGCCAGGAGTGCTGCCCCGGCAGGGTGGTCCCAACTCTGGGCCCACGTGAGCACTGCCAGCCCTGAACAGCCATGGCAGGGCTCAGCTGATTTACACCAGCTGAGGAGCTGTGCCTTTGAACTCGCCTTTCTTCAAGGAGAACATCGTAAAACGCTTTCAAGCAGGCGTGTCCAGAGCTTTGCAACTTCAAAAGCCACATGGGCAGCCCGCCAAGAACCCAAGGGCTGCGCTTCAGCTCCATAGAAAACTATGGGCATTCCTCAAATGGAAAATAATCCTGCGAGGCAGAGTCGTCTCTGCTAGGATGTCCTGGCGGGTGCAGAGACACTGGCTATCAAACCTCCCCAGCAATAAACCAATTGGCCTGTCAGCTCTGTTGTTCCTCTGCCATTCCTTTAGGGTCACTTTCAACCCAAACCAGTCCATGATTTAATGATTTTCTGCTCCATCATCCTCAGACCTGGGCACCAGGAATGTCTCGGAAGGGAAATTTCAACAGGGGAAGGATCTCCATGGCTGGGACCAAAGAAGGCCACAAAGCCGGAGGGGAACCTGCCCAAGATGTGGGTCCTGGGGGATGTCCTCCATGGGGGATGCCACCTGGAGCATGTGTGAGTGATCAGAGCTGGGGGGTCAGCCCTGGACAGCAAAGCCCTTATGGAGAGGAATCAGGTCACACAGCTGCTCCAGCAGAGCCTGAAGGAGGCATGGAAGGAGCTCTGCCTGCTCCCCCCGCTGGAACTGGAGTGGCTTCTGCCACTGGAGTTGCCACAGGCTGAAGACAAAGGGCTCCTGCTCTCTCTCCCCTAATGAGGAAGGCTGGAGCAGGGAGCACACACCTGGGAAGGGGAGGCTATAGGAGGAACACAGCCAGGGCAGGGGTGACGGCTGAATTTTGGCCGGGAAGGATGATGTGTTTGAACATTAGGGCATGGCAAGGGAAACCCACCAATGTGTCCTTTGTTCTGCCTGCCCACACTGGGTGGCACCAACCTATTGTCACTTGCTGAACCACAGACCAAGAGCTGAACTTCAGCCCCACCACCGTGTCCCCAACACTCGCTATGTGTGGCCCTGGCTTGCTCCTTCTGCAGCAGTGGCCATCGCTCCTGCAGAGACACTCTGTCCTGCCAGGAGCCCCATCACTACAGCAGGGACAGAGGGAGCCAGGGCAGGAGTGCTGTGTGTCTCCAGGGGAACCCCATCCCCTGGGACGGTGGAGGATGGGGAGGGCAGTGCCAGGTGCGGGGCATACGAGCCCTGCTGTCTATGTCCCCATCCTGCCAGCCCTGTTCCTCCGGGCATGGCAGAGCAGCTCTGCCACCCGCTACAGGCTCGGGTACCTTGACACTGGTCTCTTTGGAGAGTCCCGTTTCGTACTGAGGGCAGACCCTCAAGGTGACAGAGCCCAGCTTCTTCCCTTGGTCGGCCAAGCCCCCAGGCTGCTCTGGCTGCTGCTCTGGCAAGTTCTGAGTCCACTCATCTGAGCGCGTCCGGCAGACGGGCTCTGAGCCCTGTCCGCCCCGGCGGCGTTCGGGACTGGGCGTCGAGCCAGTCCCCAGCCTGAGCTGGCCGCAGTGGCCCGCGGTCCTGCTCTCCGTCGGGGAGCTGTCCACGGAGCCAGGGCAGGACTTTCTCGGGGCGGGGCAGTGGGGCTTGGGGAAGTCCAGGCTGCTGGTCCGGACGCAGTACGCCTGCCGCTTCTCCGTGATGCGCAGCAGCTCAATCTGCCTGCTGGGCAGGACAAAGTCGCTGTCGTAGAGCTCGGGCGGTGGCCGGGGCTCCTCTGGCGGTGGCGGCACTGGGGGTGGGGTCTTGAGCTCGTGGCTCTGCAGGACATCCGGGGCACTGTCCCGCAGGGTGCGGGCGACCCTCCGGCTGCAGCACTCGGGTCCCGAGGAGGAGGAGTACACCAGGTCGAGCTCCTTCGGGCTCTGCGCCCGGCTGGAGTCGTAGTCGCTGTCGGTGGCCAGGAACACCTCTGAGGAGCCTTCCTCATCCGACAGCCCGTGAGAGTCTGCGAGGGGTGAGAGAGGCAAAGAGGGGCTCAGCCTAAGCGTGGACAAGCCCGGCTGAGGTGGAATCCCACGAAGCCTCTGAGGTTTGCCCCCTTGTCGCACACCTGAGCTGCGCTCGCCACGGCACCGGCAGAGCGGCTCCTGCCCCGCTGGGACCGCCCGCCCTGCCCGTACTCCCGGGCACCTCGGGTGCAGCCACCCCCGACACACCGAGCAAGGGCAGCCCCTGAGCCCGCCGGGCAGGAGCTTGGCACAGCCGGGTCCTTACCAGAGTTGAGCTTGCGGCTGCTCTCTGGTGAGGGCACTGGGGAGGGAAGGTAGTCAAGGTGGGACGAGGAGGATCGGGTTTTCTCCTTCATGGGCTCTCCGGCCTCGCTGAGGAAGCCGCTGAGAGAGACCCCACAGGAGGGCTGCTTGTAGCGGGCGTGCTGCAGGGCATCCATGATCCAGCGCATCTCTCGCCAGATCTCCTCCATTTGCTGCCAACAGAGGAAACGGAGGAGCCCTTTCACACAGCAAACGACAGCAAGAGAGTCCCATGGCAAAACACGGACTCTGTACACACACCTCTCCCCTGAACTTTGGGGGAAGCCCTGAGCCAGGAAATGCAAGGAAAGTGCTCTCAGGTAGGAGGAGGATGCAGCTGCTGGTTCAGCAGGACCTGCTTGCTGCAGGCAGCATTGCTGGGGACAGGGGCAGCGTGGGATGCTCTTTTGCAAGTCCATTCCAAAATGCATTTGCAGGCCCTTTTCTAGCAAGGAGGGCATGTGCACAGCAGGAGCCTTTGGCTCTCTCCTCGGGATTTTTAATGTGATCATTGCAGTAAGAAGTTGCTAGAGAAAGCAACTGCAGCCTGGAGAAGAGAAGGCTCCAGGGAGACCTCAGAGCCCTTTCCAGTGCCAAAAGGGGCACCAGGGGAGCTGGAAAGGGACAAGGGACAGGGCCCTGGAGGGACAGAACAAGGGGGAATGGCTTCCCACTGCCAGAGAACAGGGCTACATGGGATATTGGGAAGGAATTCCTGGCTTGAGGGTGGTGAGGCCCTGGCACAGGGTGCCCAGAGAAGCTGTGGCTGCCCCTGGGTCCCTGGCAGTGTCCAAGGCCAGACTGGATGGGTCTTGGAGCACCCTGGGATAGTGGAATGTGGAACTGGATGAGGTTTAATGTCTGTTCCAACCCAAACTATTCCATGAATCTATGAAAGCCCGGCCTGCTGCTGCCCATCAGCCACACCAGAGAAACCCCCCAGGGCCACCAAGACCAGAGAACAGCCCTGATGCACATGCTGCTGCCAGACTGTCCTGGCAGGTCAGGGGCACGGTTGAGCCTGGCTCCCACCCCATACCTGGATGTAGTCCTGAATCTGCTGGTGCCTCTGCTTGGCAGTGGAGAGCTCAGCATCAGAGAAAGCCTCCCTGAGGCTCTGCTGGGAGAGGAGCGACTCCAGCTCCAGCAGGGCGGACACCTGGCAGTACTGCGTGATGAACTCCCGGTCGTATGTGAAGAAGTGGACTGGGGAGAGGAAACAAGAGAGGGGGGATGGAAACCATGAGGTCCCATTCTGTGGATGCCCCACAGGCTCCTCCCTATCACCCAAGATGAGAAGGCAACACTATCCATTAGTCCACCTGGACAGCCCTCAGTATACCCCTCCATCCCTCCTCTACAGGGAGTGCGGGAACTCCAGCCCAGCCCACTGCCCAGCCCAGGAGGCCTCAGAGGACAAGGGGACCAGCAGGGTTGGGTTTTGGCATTCCCTTTCCTCACCCAGCTCAAAGATCTGCAGCGGCAGTGTGAGGAAGCCAGAGCGAGGGGTGTAGGGGTTGTTCTGGCCTGGAGCAGTGCAGACATCGTCTGATGGAGGCAGCAGCAGCAGGAAGGAGACTTGATCCCCAAAGTCCAGCACCTCTTGGCTGTACAGACGGAAGTCTTTGGCCTGCAAGAAGACAGTGCAGGTAACAGCTGCACACATCACCTGGTGGGCCTTCTGCCCAGTCCTCATATACAGAGTAGTCCTCAGAAACCACCTGCAGCCAGGGGACACTGCAGCTTCAGCACACAACCAGAGGCTCCTTGCTTTTGGCATAATCTGCATAATCTCATCACTTCTTCTCTGATTTTTCCTAAAAGTCTCAAAACTTCTGGTCAAAGTCACCATGGCAGGGTCTCAGAGAAGTGCCACCAGCGATGGCTCCGGCGATGCGCAGGGAGGTGCCCTCCCAGCAGCCCAGCCAGGAGCATGTCTGTCATTTGGGCTGGCGGGTTCCTTCCACCCTTGGCATGGTGGAAGAAGGTTTCTCCCCATGTAATCTGGCCCCAGGGGCTGCAGCTCCAGCCCAGCACTGGCCAGGGACCAGCCTGCTTTGGAGAGGCAGAGTTGGGCTGGTCTCGTGCTGCCCAGGACCAGACCACGTGGCAGTAGTAACAAACCCACATTCACCGTTGTTGCTTTGGGGGTACAGTGTGGGAAGGACAAACAGCTCCTGTGGACACTATCACTGGGCCAGCAGACCCACCACTCATCTTCTGTTTGCACAGGACTAAAATCTGGGTGCTCCAGCCTCACAAGGAGGGCCAGGCATGCAGTTCCCTGCCTGCTGTAACCAGCAGCACCGTGCTCACAGCCCCGGCCCCTCCCTCCGCCCCAGACCTTGGCTCCTGCCTCTACCTCTTGCAAGGGGATGTTCACCAGGGTCATCAGCTCCTTGATGGCCACTTGGAGCTCCTGAAATAGGGGGTTCTGGGATGTGTCAGCCTCTGGCTCTGTGGGAATAGGCTCCTCCACGCTGGCCGTCTTCTGCAGCCACTCCCACTCCTCCCTGGAAAAAGTCAGAAACAGACAGGTGAAGGAGGGAGCAGCTCAGGTGGATGTGGACACAATTTCTCTGAGAGCTGTGTTTGCTTGGCTGTTCCTCTCCCAGACAATGCAGCATCCCCAGGGATGTGGGAGAGGTGGAGGTAGAGAGGGAACTTGGTTTGCTGCAGGCTGAATCAGAATCACAGAATATCCTGAGCTGGATGGGACCCACAAGGATTGTCAAGTTCAGCTCCTGACCGCACACTGGACACCCTAACAATCCCACCCTGTGCCTGAGAGCGTGGCATGGCAGGGATAAGAGGGAATATTGTGCTGCTGCTGAAGCAGGTGTTGAGTGCTGTTAGCCTGGATGGGGCAGAGCAGCCTGGCTGCCCTGGCTGAGCAGCCCTGCAAATCCCACCTGGAGATGTTGGGGTTGGAGCGAATCTTGACGTGGCACAGGATGTTGGGGAGCCGCTCTGGCACCAGCACTCGGATCTGATCCACGGCGCTGCACAGCTTCAAGTAGCCCAGGTAGAGGCCCGGGGAGAGGGCATGGCTGCTCCGCTGGTGGTAAGCCAGTTTGTCCTGGGGACAAAGGCACTGCTGCACTGAGCCACTCCTCACAGCGGGGCTCATGCACAGCTAGTCTGGCTGGAGAAGGGGAGCAGCACAGTAAGACAACCCGGTGCTGCCAGGGTGAATCTGGCACCAACCTGATGCCTCCCCTCAAAACAACAGGATTTTTGGAGGCTGACTGGGCTCTGCTCCCCCTCTGCTGTGACCTTTCCAGGCCGAGGAGCAGCAGGGAGCACCGGTGGTTCCCAGGGGAGCCCACTGCAATCCCTGCCCCACAGCACCAACACACACCTGGACAGAGATGAGCAGCATGTCCAGAGCAGTGGGCTCCTCCGGGGAGGACACGGACTTGCGGCTGGTCTGCAGCTTGCAGATGGGAACCCAGCGCACGCTCTCAAAGGTCTGGTTGGTCTTCACCTCCTTCAGGGTGACGATGAGGATGTTGCCCTGTTTGTCTTTGATGGGCTCGAAGAAGACCTGCCCCAGGTCCTGGATGCCCAGCAGCCCCTGTGTGACAGGGTGGGAAAGTAGGAGAAAGCAGACGGTCAGGGGACATCCGGGAGGCACAGTGGGTCTGGGCAGCTGGAATGTGCCTGCAGCTGCCTGCTGGAAACCAGTGTGCCCAGCAAAGCACCACAATGGTCCCCTCTGCATGAGACTGCCATGACACCTGGCACCTCACTGGCCCACAGCTGGAGTCCTGCCAGGGAGGATGAGGCAGGGACCCACAGTCATGGCCAGCAGGTCCTGGGTTTATCCCGGCTGTGCTACCTCCACATGCTGCTCCCAAGGGAGCTTGGCCTCCAGCATCCCACTTAAAGTGTTTGTCCCCCACCCAGGCCGACCCTCACCTGCATCTGCGAGATGGCCAGCAGCATCTTGAAGCGCGTCTGCAGGATGCAGGAGCAGGAGGACTGGGACACGGTGACACACTGCCGCAGCCACAGGATCTCGTCCCACATACAGGACACCTGCACACACCAAAGAGAGTCAGCGCTGCTGCAGCTGGGCCACGCCAGGGGATTTTGGGGAAATTGTTTGCCTCTCTGTTTGAGTTGGGTTAGGAATGCGTGCGGGCATGCAGCACTCTCTCAGCAGGGCTGCAAATAAATCCCCATGCCACAGGCACTGAGATGCCTCCAGAGTCTGCACCCGAGGGCAGCCCTGAGCCATGCCCACTCACACATCCATCTTCACCTAGGACTGAAACCTTAGGTTTGAATACAAGTTGGCCAAGGTGGGGAGGGAGAAGAAAGCACTCTCCATCAGTAGATAAGGACCACTCAGCAAACTATTTTGGCCCTGAGCTGCCCATATGCCCTTTCCCTAAGTCTGCTGACAGTGGAGGAGCTGGCAGCAGCTCCCTATGCATCCTACAGCAGAGGCAGAGGTGCCTTGGCAGGATGTTGAGGGGAAGCAGTTCAACAGCCACTGACATCCCTGTGGAAAGGCAGTGCCCACCCATTCTGGCACACAGCCTGCCCAGTGTGGCACCGCTCTGTCACCTATCTTTGGGCTTCCAGGGGTTAGGATGAAATGCCATTCCCTGGAAGTTTCCTGGTCTGTGCTGAGCCCCAGCAAGCAGCAAGTTCATGGGCTGCCTGCACTGCCAAGCCCCAATGTCAGGGCTGGAGGGGCAGCAGTGGTGCCTGATGCCTGCCTGGGTCACCATGGCACTCCTGGCCCTCTGCCCAAGCACAGGGTCCCTCGGCCACCCACCTTGGTGAACCAGAGGAAATCCTGCATGAGCAGGCAGGAGTAGGTGTCATCAATCTCCACCACAGGGATCTGGTCTTCATGGGTCACGAGGATGTTGTCGTCCTTGTAGAAGATGGCTGTCAGGTAGAGGCCCCTGCATGGGAAGGAGGACAGACTTCAGTGTCACCCCCAGCTGCCAGCTCTATCTCCCAAAGGGTCTCCTTCCTAAGGGAAGAGGAGATGCCCTGCCCCAGGTCTCCATGGCAGAAAATGCTTGTGGCTGGTACAGGAGCAGGAGCAGGAACCCAACATGTCACAGCAGACACCATGGCCAAAGACCCCACTGCACATGGCACAGAGATGGGGCCACGCTGTGCAGGGGACACTCTGGGTCTGGACGAGCTGGGGTGTCAGGTGACCCCCAGAGGTGGCGCAGGGATCCGGGCACCAGCATAGCTTAGCCAGTCCAAATGGAGAGAGCACCAAGAGCACCTTTGATCTCTGGACCCTGGGACTCATCTCCATCGACACCACCAGCTCAGTCCCACTGCGGACCCCGCTTGGAGCACCCCCAGCCCCTCAAGGTGCAGGCACAGCTCTCAGGATGGGCAGCCCTGCTGGGACAGGGGCTCTCACCAACCCCATGCACCAGCCTCTCACCGCTTCAGTGTCTTGAGAAACTTGCTGCCAGGGTGGAAGAGGTGCTTGAGGCTCTTGGAGACCGAATGCTTTCTGCTCTGGGGCTGGTTCTTGCAGGGCTCTGTGGAGCAGAGAGCAGAGGATGCTGCAGCAGGAGATGAGGAGCTGATGCCTCTGCTGAGGTCCCCATTGCCTGAGCTGTGTCCCTGCTCTGCTCATCCATGGCACAGACCTATTCCTGCACCATCCCAGCTCCATGGATCACACCACAGCCCTGGGGGACTCAGCTGCCGCCCCCCACCCCCAAGCCTCCCTGGAGCACAGTGCTGTGGGCTCACCGTGGCAAATGCAGTGCTGGTGGACGGTCTTCACCCGGCCCAGCAGATGGTCCAGAGCTTCAGCCTGTCCCCTCCGGCGCGGCGCCCGGCCGTCATACTCCCGCCAGTCTGTGGGGGACAGACCAGCATCACCCCTGGCACCCTGGGGGAAAAGGGGTTCCCCTCCCCTCCTCCCACATCATCTGGGCACGGCAGCAGCTGTGGGTGCTGGGCACCTCTGGGTGTGCTGGGAGATCCTCAGTTTTGTGCCACTCTTCCCAGGATCACCGAGCTCTGCACAGCACCCCGTGGCCACCGGCCTCCCTACAGCGTGGCAGGGGCACACCAGGGGGAAGGAACAAGGTTCTGTCTGTTGCTGCTGCACTTCACTGGCCTTAAAAAATAAAATTCTTTCCAGTCTCTTCCTCCAGGTCTTCCCCAATTAGTCCAGATGAGCGCTAGGAGCTGGGCTTACCTTGACAAACACATAAATAAACTCCCGCCAGCTCTACCCACTGTGGGACGGCAGCAGGACCACGAGAGGGGCCGGGGACCTGCCGGCTCTTCTCCCTCAACTTTGTATTAATTGCTTTAAACACCCTGTGTCCTGCCCACTGCTGTTTTCCATGGAAAGTTCAGCTCTGTTAACTTTGGCTAGAACTTGCCGCTATTTTTAGTAGCTTTAAAAACACCCAGGGAGGTGCCTGACTATATTCTGCTGGGCCAGGGAGGGATCTCTACTGAAGGGAGAAATATTAGTGGCAATAAAAATAAATAAACCCCACTCCTGTCTGATTCGCTTCAGCCGCACTCAATTGATGCCACCTGAATCTTGGTCACAGGGAATGTGACCTGCGTGAGGTGGCAAATGGGCTTTAAAGTGGGTGCAAACATGACAGGGACATGATAAAGCCAGGGTAGTGGGCTGCTGTGCCCTTGCTGTGTGCATTCCTAGACATGGAAATGGATTTTTGGTGATTTCAGTGCTCTGTGGATCTGCAGCCAGAGCTGTGCTTGGTGCTGCACCTCTCTGACCTGTCACTGTTCACCTCCACCTGTCCCCGGTGCCCTCAGTGCTCCCTGGGTGCCTGCAGCATGCTGGTACAGGATGTGGTTCCATGGTGTGGTCCCTGGGACAAGCTCAGCCTCCCATGGGGCTGCTCCTTACTCATTCACAGCACTAATCCCATGGGACACCACACAGGCATCTGTTTTGGGACTGGTGACAAGTGGCAGAGGCCATTCTAGAGCCCCCTCAGTCCTGAACTTCACCCTTTGGGCTGCTCCTTCCAGCTCAGTCCTCCTGGCCCTTCTCCACGCAGCACCCCGGGGTGCCTTGTGTGACATTGGGTGGCTGTTTCTCGACACTTCCTGGGGCCAGCATGGGGAGGAGAGTGCTGACAGCCCAGAGCTGGTTTCTGCTGGAGCTCATGACCCCATCCCAGCTCGATGCCAGGGAATGCAGGTGCTTGGGTCTGGGCTGGATGGGAGAGGCCATGTGGTGGCACAGAGTGGGAGGCCACTGCCACCCAGGACCAGGCCACTCGGAGTCCTGGCTCTGAGCCACCTACTGGCTTCCTCCTTGGGATGGGCTGATCCGGGTGGCCTGAAATGGCTCAGCTTTTCCCAGGCGGCAGGGATGATGCAAGGCTGAAAAATCCCTATTTGGCAAAGCACCTGTTGGCTGGGGGCAGCATCCCAGACCCCCAGGCACAGCCTCCCTGCCTGGCCCGAGACTCCAAATTCTGCCTTGCTCCTGGGTCCCCTCACTCCCATCCCAGCAGTGAGAGGGTCCCCTGGATGGCACAGGGAGCTGCCCTGTCCCCCCTGCCCTGCGCTGGCTCCCATGGGGATGCTCCCAGGGGTACTCACTGGAAGGGATGGCGAAGGGGGGCGTGGAGGCTTGAGGGGCACCCCAGCCCTTCATGTTGTAGGCAGACACTCGGACGTGGTACGCCGTGCCCTGCAAGGAGAGCAGCACAATCAGCACGTCCCCTCCTCCCCCAGCTTGGCAGGCAAGGCAAGGAGGATTCCCCCCAGCCCACTGCTCCAGTACACCATGAGGAGCACTAAACTGGGATTCCACAGCCCAGGTCACTGGCTCTTACCTCCCCTCCTGTACCAAGTCCTTGTTGTCAGGCACTAGGGAATCCCTGTGGCCCTGCTCGGTGGGTTTGGGGCACACATAGGAAGGACTGGACATTGCAAATGCCCCTCGCCAAAGATGCTCCAGCCCCAAAGACTCAGTGCTGCTGTAGACTGGGGTGCTGGTGATCCCCCTGGGATGTGTAAGGATCCAGCCCCTGGAGGCAGGGTGCTGGCCCAGCACTGTCAAGGGCTTGTAGCACAGCAACAGTGATTAAAGCCTCTGATTAAAGCCCAGTCAAGCTGCCAGATGTTGCCAGGCCTCCAGGCATTCATGGAGGTGACAGGAGGCTGTGAAGCAGCTCTGAGAGTGTGATTGATGGGCTCGGAGCAGCTCCTTACAGCGATGCTGCTCTGAGCTCCGCTCAAGCCCCTCCTGAGGGCAGCTCCTGCCCTGACAGCGCTGCTCCGTGCCTGAGCCCCTCGCATCTCACCAAGACTGTTCTCTGCTCCTCCAATCAGTGGTCCCTGCCCACCTACCCCTGGTAAGGGTGACCCCATTTATCCCAGCATCTGCCCGTGTTCCCACCTTGAGCTCCATCCCACTGATGGCCCAGGGGACAGCTGACAGGCAGCAGGGCTCTTGTGGTTCTCAGGGAGATAAAACAGTAGGGAGCCACAGTCCCACCAGCCATGACCTTGACGAGCTCCCGAAGATGGAGATGGGGCTGGTCTCCCCTCTTGGTGACATCAGGGCTGGGCCGAGGGATTGGACTGTGCAGGTGGCAGAGGAATGAGCCACTGATTTATTGCCCAGGAAGAGCCTGGGTGGAGGCAGGAGCAGGATGGGGGATGGAGGATAAATCAGGCATTGGGTGAATGGGCCCATTCTGCCTGTCACTGCCAAGTCCCCAGGCACCCTGGCACGGATGTTCCTCACTGTCAGTGGCTGCGGCCGTGTGGGGACAGACAGATGCCTCTCCCAGCCCCACACTCTTGGCTCTGCCCAGGCTGTGCCCATGGCAAGCAGCATGGCACAATCCTATTGTTCCTGCTTGGAACGATCATAGAAACAAAGAATCATTAAAGTTCAAAAAGGCGTCTAAGACCACTGAGTCCAACCACTGCCAAGGCCACCACTAAACCATGTCCCCAAGTGCCAAACACACGTCTTTTGAACATTTCCAGGGATGATGACTCCCCCACTGCCCTGGGCAGCCTGTGCCAGTGCCCGATCCCTTCCCCACAGGCTGCACTATAGCCTGTGGCTTTCCCCAGCTGTGGGCTCTCCCCATCGAGCCCTGCCCACTGTGGGCACCCCAGCACTCACCGACACCAGCCCCTGGATAGTGAAGTGCAGGTCCTTCAGCTTGTCGATCACGGCTTCTCCCAGCAGGGGCGAGAAGGTGGGGAAGCAGCTCCACTCCACTGCAAGGAGAGAGACCCCGAGGTGCCACGTAGCCCTGGAGTGGGGACAGGCCACCAGGGCTGGGGCAGCATGTCACAGACAGCAGCTGCAGGGGGACTACACACAGCACAGGAGCTGGAGGCAGTGGAGTGAAGGCAGGGGAAAAGGCCATTCATAGTGGGGGAATGTCATGGGAGCTGCTATCCTCACCAAGCCACATCAGATGGGGTCAGCACCTCTAATTGGTGTCTCAGAAGTGGGGATGGAAGAAATTCTTCCAGAAGCCAAAAATATCTGGTTTAAGTGGGTGAGGGGTGGAGGACAACAAAGTCCTCCCAGTGTGCAGGACGAGGGGGCAGCCAACAAGTGACACGCCAAAGTTTGCCTTGGTGCGGGATGGTGTTTGGTCTAGCTCAGAGCATTTGGGTGGTGGCCAGGCTGTCCAGCAGCCCTGGTTTCTTCTGTGCTCCAGCATAAAAGTGGCCTGACCGGGGCTTGGCAGCACTGTCCATGGCTCTGTTGTGTTGCCACAGGGTGCAAGGGGTGCAAGGGACCTGCTGTGCCTGTATGACCCTGCTCTGCTGCGAGAATCCTGGTCCTTACCTTTGTACTTGGTGACAATGGCCGAGTTGACGCTCAGGGGCTCCCAGAAGGTCACCTGCAACGAGGAGCTGCTGGCCACAGAGAGGTGGATGCTGCTGGGGGCATCTGGCACTCCTGGGGACAGAGAGTGCAGGGACTGCTACAGCAAGGACGGTCGCTCTGAACCCCCCCGTGTCCCTCTTGGGCCTCTCCCCGGTCCCAGGGACGTACTCCCTGAGTGGAATATGTTCTCCCCTCCATGCATCCATACTGAGAGCCCTGGCCACAGGGTGCAGGCACCCTCTGATGGGTGCTGGTGCCACACACAGCCCCACTCCTTCCCCCTGTGCAGGGGCAGCCCCCAGCCCTCCTGCGGTCACTCACGGGCATGCTCAAACCCTGCCTTCATGCGCTTGTACAGCCGGAATCGCCACTCCCAGGCCTTGAGCTGCTTCTCCTTCTCGGAGCAGTCAGCGTTGGGCGCCTCGTTCACCACCTGTGCCATCAGCTCGTTGACGCGCTGCTCCGCTTCCCGCACCAGCGTGGAGAGGTGCAGCGAGCGGCTTTCCAGGCTCACAACTGTGGGTGGGCATGGCCGTAGGGCCCAGGAGGAGAGGGAGGAGAAGGTGGTTACGGCAAGCTCTGCCTCTGCTGGCAATGAATCCCCACCCTGAGACCCCATCGTCCCTTCCGTGTCCTGGTCCTGGGGTGTACTTAAGTGCACGGTTCCCCTGGAGCCCTGCTGCAGCCTGCACCAGTCTCCCAGAGCCCAGTGATCACCTCCCCACCTTCACCCAATGCCTGTGGTGCCCCACTGCACCACGCTGGACACCCAGGTGATGGCCACAGCACAGGTCTCTGTCTCAACTCACAGTGTGGGCTCTCCTTCGCTCCTGCCTGCAGCAGGGCCCTGGCAATGGGAGCGTTGTTGGTCATGATGGCAATGTCCAGGGGCAGGAGCCCCTCGCTGTTGGGGGTGTTGAGGTCCAGCTCCTCAGGGCTGTAGTGCTTCAGCAGCTCCTGCACCCTGTCAAGGTCCTGCAGCTCCACAGCCTCAAAGAGGGCAGCATTGCTCTGGAACTAGGTGAAAGGAGAAACACAGCTGGGCTGAGCACAGGGCACTCTCCTCCATCCCACCAAACACCCTGGACCCTCACTAGCACCCCATGAACCCAATCAAGAAGAGGGTGCTCTCATCCCAAGGGCTTGGGAGCATCAGCTCTTTGCAGAGACATCTGGATGATGCCAAACAAACACCTGGACCAACTCCAACTGAACTTGCCACAGCTCCACTTAACACATTCTTGTGCTCCCACCCAGGTTCCAGCATCATCCACACAGGGACCCTTGGCCACCAGGGACCCTCTGTCCCCATCTGGATGGATTCAGCAGGCACTGACCAGGTAGGACTTGCGGAGCTTCTCCTTCTCGCCCCGCCCCACCAGGCTGCCCTCATCGAAGGAGGTGTAGTTGACGCGGAATTTCCCTGACAGGTTTCGGTAGAGCCTCTTGGCCGCATTTGGTGAGGAAGGGCCCGGTGGCTTCCTGGCCTGAGCCAGCTGCAGGTCCCGCATCTGCTGCGTCATTTTAGGGGAGGATGACCTGGGAAAAAGCCAGGAGAGAAATGAGGCACGGAGGATGTGCCAGAAAGGCAGAGGCACATCTGTGTTGTCGGGACCAAGGCAGGAATCGGGAGGGCAGAGCACTCCTGGGCAGCACCAATGTGAGCGGCTGCAAGGTGGATGCTAGTGCCAGCAATGCCCTGACCCGTCTGTCTTCAGCTGAGGCAAATCTATTCCTCCTCCTCACCACTGCTGCTGGCCCCGCAGGGGTGCCAAGGGGCTTGTATGATCCCTGCAGGTAAGACATTTCCTTCCAGACACAAGCTGGGATGCCCAAAACAACCTCAGGCTGCTCAGCTCTACAATGGCTCTGGATTCATCTCACCAGGGCAATATCTCCACATGCCCAGTCTCCACCATCCAGCTCCTACAGAGATGGGCTGCCCCATCTGGGGATACCCACAGCCCCTCAGCAGTGGAGGCTGCAGGGCCCGGCAGCCCCCAGACCCATGCTGGGTGAGCGCTGTCCATCACTGTTTGCCTGGAATAGCCTTGTGTACCCTCTCCACAGCCAGCCTTCCACAAGAACCCATGTCCTGCACTTACCACCATCCCTCAGCCCTTTTTGGTACATGACTTTTCTCAGGGTTGTTATTCCAGCAAAGGGCACCCTCTGGAAGTGGAGTGGGAGCAGGGAACAGATGAAAGGCCATTTCTAATGGCATCCAGACAATGCCAGGTCCTGATGGGGACCAGTGATCTCAGTCTTCTGATGGGGACCAGTGACCCCAGTCTTCTGCTCACCAAGAGATCCAGGCTTCACAGCTGCTCCTTACCTTCTCCCTTCATTAACCAACAAAATCTTTTCTCCTCTGATTACAGAATCACTGACTGGTTTGGGTTGGAAGGGACCTTCAAGACCATCTAGTTCCAATGCCCTGCCACTGGGACAGGATTTTGATTCTTATCTTCAATGTCTACAAGTCACAAGGAAAGCTGGTGTCTTTTCTGGGGCTCCCCAGGATGGGAGCTGTCCCTCTGCCTGCAGTCAGGACCCTCCTGCCTCCATCAAGACCTCATCCCACCAGCCAAAGTCCCCCGCTTTGGTGTGAGCATGGCCTCGTTGCTGTGTGGGGCTTTTGCCCATGAGTCATCCCCTACAGCACGGAGGGTTTCCACTGCATCAAACACCTGATCCCCTTCTTGCCAGAGCTCTGGCACAGTTCCCAGGGGAGCATCAGGTCTGAGGAGCATTTAGCATGGCTACACTTAACACAGTTTCTCTCAGTTTTGACCCCATCCCCCTGTGTACAAGGTCAGATATTTAAGCAAGGTCTTCCCCCCACTGCTTTACTGGTTAAACATCAAGTGTGATAAAAGCATGACATTTGGCTGAAGATCATGCCAAAGCACTCCAGTGAGGCTGTGCCTGTGGTAAGGATGTTTATAAAGCCATCATCGTGGGACAGGATATTAATAACCCCCTCGCTCTGCTCTCTTGGTCGTCCTCGTTTCAGATGAAGCACAGTGGGCTGCAGAAGGACTTTAATGATTTTACCTGTTATTACTGTGATATTTAAGAGTGGAAAATGCTGCGGGGGTTGGGTCCTGGCAATCATTCATCCCACCAGCTCCAGCCTGTGGATTTAGAGGTCTCCAGTGTGGCCCAAGCCACGGTGTCAAGTTGCTGCCCTGGGTTGCTCCAGGAACGGACATTATCTGACCACGGGACTTCATGGATCAGACACCAACCACACCAACCTAAGGCCCATTTTCAAAAGCAGACAGGTGTTTTGTCACTTCAGGTGGCAAAATACCCCTGAGCAGCCATGTGGGAGTGGGTGAGTTTTGAGCAGCAGAGTCCTACTGGTTCTGGTGAGGAGGAAGGGGTCGGGTGTCACCATGGTGGGAGAGACCTGCACAATGCAAGGAAGGGCTGGAAAACCAGTCCTGCGGTCTCCGGGACCCTCCTGGCTCTGGACATGGAGTCCTCAGCCTGTGCATGCCATGTGTCATCATGGACAGGCAGCAGCTCCTGGCACGGCCTCTCCGAGAGCTCCTCGTGCCAAAGGCTCACACAACAGCACACACAGCCTTCTACAGAGGGCAGCTACAGGACCCCAGAGGGCACAGGGGCAGAACACTAGCACAGCTCTGCTGTCACTGGTGCACAGAGACGAGAGAAAAGCCGCCTGTGCCTGAGCAGGCAGAGCTGTCCTGGCAGGAAGAGACAGGAATGCAGGTCCTGACCCTCCAGCAAAGCCTGAGATGCAAAGCACTGCCTGGCATATTTAGGAAAGAGAACTGACTCGAGAGGTTCTCCAGCAAAACCTTGCCCTTTCTCTTGTGTTTAAGAGTTCCCTGCTGCCCAAGTCCTCCTCTCTCCACCTCCAGCTGCTGCTCAGAGGTGAAGGTGGCTCTTTCAGCAGGCTCATCAACAAGATGCGTAAATTCCACTGCGGCTCCCCTTCTTCCAAGGAGGCAACAATGCTCTCCCATACAGAATGCTCTTCACTCTACGGAAGCTGGAGCAGACGCTGTTGTAACAGATCCCTGCTCCATTTGTGCCTACAGAATCAGGGTTTAAAATGGAGTGGTGCTTTGGAGCAAAAGTCCTTTTTCCTGCCAATTAAAATGCACGGCAAATGACCCAGTGCAAACAGAATGCACAGCTGGGAGGAAGCTCTCTCAGAGATGGCAGAAACAGAGACACAGAGAAATTTCTCACTGCTTCCCCTCCTCTGGTTTGCTTTTAATGAGAAGTAAAGAGATGGAAATTATTCAGTGCTCAGGAGTGAACATCTATGTATATTAAACTGGCTGCCCCCGAGATAAAAGGGTTTCCTGCCCTGTGGTTATGAGTCATCTGGACTCAGTGAAATGGTCTTGATCTATCTGGAGCTAAACTTTGCCCTGGAGCAACTGATAGGTGAAAACAACACCCACAGATGTCCTGCCCTCAGGGGCCGACCAGCCAACACCAGCTCACCCATGGCAAAGCTCCATCCTGCAGTGAGGTGTGGGAGGAGATCCCATCTCTTCTGCCTGAAGAGTCTCAGTGCAGCCAAACTAAATTTATCCCAGCCACAACTGGTTCTTGTTGCTACTTACTGTCCTACGGTCTGCAAGCAGGGGCTGGGTGCTTTGCCTGCCCCAGTAGTTCAGCTCTCCAGCCATGGGAGATGTGTTTGTGACCATCAGGGAGGTGATGTGGACATCAGGTTCATAGTGCCATAAATTCACACCCAGCAAACTCCATCACCTTCTCCATGGAAAAGACTGAGGTTCTATGGAAGGATGTATTGGGGCTGGTCAGATCCATATGGAGTCAGTTCTGGGCCTCTCACAACAGGAAAAACCTTGAGGGGCTGGAGCGTGTC
>VZTH01012289.1:0-13219 GCA_013397815.1 Aleadryas rufinucha
TTTAAGGTCCTTTCAACCCAAACTAGTCTGGAATTCCACGAGTAACCTTAAACCTTCCATTAGTGCTGCTTCCCGGAATCCCTGGCAAGGCTGGATCCCCGCCTGTGCCGGGAAGTTCTCCGGCTGCTCCGAGTGTGCGGTGCCCGCTCTCCCCGCCCCTCTCAGGGGTTGTTGCACCTCAGAAATGCCAGGCTGGGAGCTCCTCCTGCACCTCCTCCCTTTTTCCAGGCTGCTTCCTGCTCGGTAAAGCCCCAGCGAGGGCAGCTCTTAATTGGCTTTAATTGAGTGTGAAGCGTTTCCTCAGGGGGTTCTAGTGTCACACCGAGACGGAGCAGGAACGCAGCCGGGGGCAGCCTCTGGTCACTGCCTGAGCTCTGAGCTCCTGCCTGTGTCCCCAAAATCCCGGCTCTGGGCACCGCTGGCCGGAGCCGCCTTTCCCTGCTGCCCGTAACTCATCAGGGGCTGATTGAAGAGGAGTTATTTCTGATTGCTCCTGGGGGCAGTGACTGCAGCTGCACTGCAATTTCCACTTCTCCCGGAACTCTTCCCTACTTGTCTGCTCTTGCTGCTGCTGCGGGAGTCCTTGTCAAAGCACAAACCCCTCTGGCAGCTTCCTCGAAAGGCTGGGGATGCGGCATGCTTTGGAATGTGGCTGCTTTAATTCCATGGCTCCAGCGGCTTGGGCCAACCCTCAGCACCTGATCCTGCCTCGCCGAAAGGGGGAAGAGCCTGATCCCTCTCCCACAGCTCCAGGGTCAGCTGCTCCAGCCCAGCATTGCCGAGGCTGAGCGAGGCTCCAGCAAAGTTCCACCCAAAAATCACAAAGTGAGAGCTACTTCCACGTATAAATATTTATTTGTACTAAAGGTGAGTGTTTCATAACAGAATATCGAGTTCAGAATATATTAAATCATGAGATGCATCAGTTGAGGTACAAATTCCAGTCTCATGTCTTTAATAAATAGACTATAAAACCCCCAGTCCACGTGTTTTGATCAGAGGTAATCAGGACCCTACGCTGGTTTAAAAGGATAATACAAGATCTGTGCTTTGCTGTGACCACCTGGATTTACTGGGTGGGGGGGGTTCAACACTGGCTTATTTTATGATGAGCAGCAACAGGGCTGGTTCACTCCTTAAAAATCCTAAATGGGAATACTGCCTTTGGCTTGCAGGTCCCTGCCAGAGGGCCTGGGTGGGTGAGGCTGGTGCTGGTGCTCTGTCAGCTCCCACAGAGGCTGCCGCGTTTGCCTTGGGGTAAAACACAGCTTTGCTCCAAATACTTAAAAGAAAATGACTTATAAAACCACCGAACAAGACTTTTTGCAAGGATATTTTCCAGTCGTAGATGAAGGCTTGGACTCTGCGCCCTGGCCACAGCAGAGCAGGGCGTAGCTCACAGTATCCAGCTGGTTGGTTTCGCTGAGCGTGGATCCATCCGGAATTCAAATGGGAGCACGAGAAGAGAGGAACGCCGATTGCCGTTCCTTGGGAACACATCCCGCCGGGTCCCGGGGCAGCTGCTGAAGGAGCCCAGCTGCAAAAATCATGGAGCGAGGCCGTTGCTGGAGTTAGCAAGTGCTCGGTTGTTTTCCTGTGCCGACACCTCCCAGCTGGGGGGGCAAAGCGGGACCAGCCCTGCCCTGGGAGCCTCCGCTGGCCACGGGCAGAGCCCGAGGCACGGCCGGTGGCCCTGGGCTCCGGCAGTGCCCAGGGGAGCTCCGCGGTTGTGTCACCGCTCCGTCCCCTCGGAGGCCACCGCGGGAGCTGCGAGTCAGCGGAAAAGCCTCGGGCACGGCCGCAAAGTCCACGTGAGGATGAGGGTGGGGAAGGAGATAAAAGTCTGGGGTAATTTTCCACAGCCAGAGCTGGGAGCAGCGCCGGGCTCTGGGCTCAGCGCCAGCACCCCACAGGGCTGGGGGGGCCCGGGGCTTTCCTGCCATTGTTTGGCTGTCCCCAGCGGCCCCGTCCCGCAGGCACGGAGTAAATCAGGTCACCTGTGGTACCCACACAGGGGTGGATGAGGGCAGGAGCTTCAGCCTCCTCTCAGCTGCTTCTCCAGACCCACCTCGCGCTGTGTCTTTGCTGTTCTGCCTTGGATTTGCCTTTGGGATGGGAGGAGTGTGGGCAGAGGGAAAGGGAATCCCATCCTGCCAGGTGGGAGAACACCTGAAAACACGGTGACAGCATCCCTGACTTTTCCTTGCTGTTGTCCAGAGCTTTCTCAGGGATCTCAGGGCTTTCTGGTGCCTGCCAGGACAGGCTCCCCTGCTGGGCTGTGAGCGCAGGGATCACCACGGCACAGTTCCCAAAGAGAGCTGGACTTGGAGCACCAGGAATGCTCAGCCTGGGATTTGTTTGACCAGAGAGGTCAAGCAGGAGGAAGGAAGCAGCAAGAAATCGGCTCAGCCACAGGGAACTGGCAGTGGTCACAGCTGATTTTAAAAAAATCCTTTAAAAAAAGGGCATTAAAAAGATTCTGCTGTTTATTAGCAAAATCTAAGGCACAACGTGGAAAGGCACTTCTTCATTTCTGCTCCAGGCAGGATTTGTCCTGGTCCGAGGTCCCCCTTCTGCACTGGGAGCTGCTGCGTGGCCCTGGCAGCACCACAATGATCCCGGTGCCCATCCCAGCGCCAGCTGGGAATGAAGGGCCCGCTCCCATCCCTTCCAGCTCCGTGGGGACACTCCCAGCAGCTTCAGGGGGAGAAGGATCAGGCTTAAAGTATTTCTGATTGATAAAAACCACTCTGACCCAGGTAGGAAAATCCCAGGGTCAGAGCACTGGAAATGCCAAGTGATCTGTGTCATAGGGAATCAATCAATCATTGCTCACTCTTAATACAGCTATTTCTAAGGAGGAGGGGAGGAGTTAATTCTTGTTTTCCAGTGACTGGTAGTACGTGGTGAGGACTTTCCAGGCTTTGGGGGCCATGAAGCCGTCTGGGGGGTTCTCCCCTTCCCGAGCAAGCTTCCTCATGCGTGTTCCTGAGATGAAGTCAAAATCCTCGTGCCTGTGCAGAACAGAGACAGGTGACATCAGCAAAGCTGGCCCGAGTCACCCCCGAGGGTGACTGTCTCCTCATCCCAGAGGAGCTGGAGTGTCCACAACACTTCCCCAGCTGTGGGAGGCTGTGTTTCCACTGCCACTCAGCCCCCAGCCTGTGCTGCTTTTCCTCCCTGGTGTTATCTTTAGTTTCACGTGACCCCTGGGGACAGCTCTTGGAGGGGAACACGGGTGGCTTTCCCACATTCTCCCCCCATTCCTCTCCTTAGGAGGCATGTGGCTTTTCCCCCTCCCCTGGAAAGCTGCGAGCCCGAGGCCACCACAAACCCCAAGTTCCGAAGAAGCCACGTTACCTTTTGGGGTCGTAGAAATCCATGGCTCTTTTGAGCTTGTTGTAGGCAGCCACCCGGAAGGGGATGATCTCCACGGAGGTGAGGCCGGGGGCCATGCTCAGCACCTTCCCGCCGTGCGTGGGCTCGTACAGGTCCTGCTTGGTGTCGGGGTGCGGCATTCCCGCCGGGTCGCGCCCCACGATGTAGAAGTTGGCCCCCGCGACCATCCGGGCTCGGCAGTGCCACTGCACCTGCAGGGAGGGACACGGGCACTGAGGGCTGGGGGCAGGGGGGGCCCTGGGGATCCACAGGCAGGGCAGGGGAATCGGGCTGGCTCAAACGGAGGTCGCGGTGTGAATTCTGAATGTGCGAAGGCGCTGCCCCCCCGGGGACGCGCGAGGGGAGGTTCAGCATCTGCCCCTCTCATCCCACTGATTTGGGGACAGAAGGGAGACCCCCGGGGGAAACAAATGAACGTCCCTGCCCGACAGAAGAAGGTGAAGCCCATTTCTATCCCTGCTCCCCAGCCCTCCACAGCCCATGGGAGGATGGGAGCCCAGGAGCCGAGCTCTGTGGGGAGACACTGCAGCAGCAAGCGCAGGCAAACCGTGCAGGGAGCTGAGAGCGAGGACACGGCTCCAGCCCCCTTCCCGGGGTTTTCCAGAGCTGCACAGGCAGGCTGGAGCACAACCCCCATGGACAGGCTTCCCGCCCTGCCCTGCCGAGCGGCCACGGGCTGTGTTACCTCCGTGGGGCCGGCGTAGAGCATGGGAGAGGGGAAGATGGCCACGATGGTGGACTTGGGGTCCAGGACTTGCTCCTCCAGCACGGCGGCGTGCTGCTTCATGCGCCACTCCAGAGGAACATCGTCGTCCTTGGTCCAGCCCCCCAGGGGGTGCAGCAGGAGCACGGGGTTCTTGTAGCCTCTCTCCAGGAGCTGGCGCCGTGTGTCCTGCATGAGCAGGGCGTGCCCGTTGTGCACGGGGTTGCGCAGCTGGAACGCGAAGACGGCATCTGGAAGGGAATGATCGGGGGGTCACAGGCCTCATTTCCACACACTGAGCTTCCACACGGTCATGAGAGACCTGTGTGTGCCCTGTCTCAGCCATGAGAGACCTGTGTCCTGTCTCAGCCATGACAGACCTGTGTGTGTCCTGTCATGAGAGACCTGTGTGTGCGTTGGNGAATGATCGGGGGGTCACAGGCCTCATTTCCACACACTGAGCTTCCACACGGTCATGAGAGACCTGTGTGTGCCCTGTCTCAGCCATGAGAGACCTGTGTCCTGTCTCAGCCATGACAGACCTGTGTGTGCCCTGTCATGACAGACCTGTGTGTGTCCTCTCTGTCATGAGAGACCTGTGTGTGCCCTGTCTCAGCCATGACAGACCTGTGTGTGCCCTGTCTGTGACAGACCTGTGTGTGTCCTCTCTGTCATGAGAGACCTGTGTGTGCCCTGTTTCCACGTGACAGACCTGTGTGTGTCCTGTCATGACAGACCTGTGTGTGCCCTGTTTCCACGTGACAGACCTGTGTGTGTCCTGTCTGTCATGACAGACCTGTGCGTGCCCTGTCTCCACACGAGCGACGCCCTGAACACCTCAGGTGAGTATTTCACACATGTACATCACCCTGCCAAGGTTGTTTTCATTGCACATCCTTCCTTTGGGGCTGATTTCAGCCTTATCAGCTCTCCTACAATGTTTGTGCACAGCACTGGACACCTTCACCGAGTTCCCCGATGTTTTGAGAGATCTGTCACCTCCCCAGGCTCAGTGGCACCTTCAGGAGGGCCAATGCTCTTTCCCCAAAGCAAGGGTGGGTGTCTGACCCTTGCCAGCCTGCTGGGACCACACTGGACAGGGCTTGGAACACCCTGGGACAGTGGAAGGTGTCCCTGCTCATGGCATGGGGTGGCACTGGATGGGCTTTAAGGTCCTTCCAACCCAAACCATTCTAGGATTCTATGGGACAGAGAGCTGGGAGAAGACACCTGAGCTGTCCCCCACGTGTGAAGGCCAAGAATGTCAGTGCAGAGAGGCTCTGACCTGCCAGGGGGACACGAGCAGGATGCTCAGCCCTTCCCAGCCCTCAGAGCAGCCCACTGAGGAACAGCCCATCACAAGCACTGCCCTAACCAAGGAGACCCTGCACCACTTCTTGTGCCGTGCCCTGGGTCCCCCTTACTGCTCACCCCCCCAAACAGCCCAGAAGCATCCAGAAGTGACCTGGAAGTTCTGTGATCTTGAGAGCAAGTCATGGATCACACCAAGGCCTGGTGCCAGGTGGGGCAGGAAGGGCCCTGTCACTGGTGTGACCCAGGCACTCACCAGCGTTCATTTCCCTGAACTTCTGCTTGAGGGCCAGCGGGGTCAGGCGGTACTGGTCCAGCCCATCGTTCCATTTGATCTTCTCCAGGACCTGGAGGTCTCCACCAACCAGCCAGTCTCCACTCTCCATCACCATCTGGGAATTACACACACCTTCAGTGCAAAGGGGACAGCAAGCTCGTCCTTCTCCCTCTCCCAGTCTCCTTTGAAAAGTGAGAGGCTGAACCCCATTGTAGGACGACCTTCCCTTCTCGCAGGTGGAAAACATCATTATAGGGACCACGTGAACTGAATGTCCCGGGCAGCAAAACCTCGCCGAGTGGGGCAGCAGCCACCCAGTCGCCACCCAGCTGGGGGCTGGGCTCCCCTCTGGCAGCCGGGAGCCTGCAGGAAAGCACAAGACCTTCCTCCACCTCACTCTGTGCTCTTTCCTCCTGGGAATACGCAGGAGGAATGAGCCTGTTGCAAGGTGACCCCCTACTGCTGATTAATTAAAGGAGGCATTTCAAGGGAGGACAGAACTAACACTGCTGTAGCTTTTTAAAGCAGCAAGCTCCAGTCGCAGTGTGGAAGCCGGAGCTCTCCCTTTCCGCGGGATGATGCTCCTTGTGCTGCCACAGACTAAGTGGAAAGAGAGGAGCTATAAAAACCCAACAACCCTGTTGGCTGCCTGGAAGGAAGAGCCAAAAAATCCAGTCCTGCCTGCCCGGGATGGGATGGCTCCCAACAAGGAGCTGGGCTGGAAGCGCAGACAGGAAACCCATCGCCCTCAAAACCTTGGAGAGGTTCGCTTCTCCAGCCCCCGCCCGCGTTTCCCCCCTCCCCGGGCCGGGCTCCCCGTTGCAGGGAGGGGCCGAGCCCACCTGGATGTGCGGGTGGCGGGGGCAGGTGGTGCCCCAGACGCGGGCGCAGCGCTCCTCCTTCCTGTGCGCGAAGAACTCGGGGCTGCGCAGCACCGCGACCCGACGGCCCTGGAAGCTGAGCGCCAGCGCCGCGCTGCCCTCCAGCCGCTGCTTGTCCTCCGCCGACACCGGCAGCACGATCGGGATGCTCAGGTTCACCACACCGTCTGCCGGGAGACACAGAGGAGTTTAACACCCTCCAGCCGCCGCTTGCCTTGCGGGGACGCCGGCAGCACCGCGGGGATGCTCGGGTTCACAGCGCTTGGAGGGAAGGGGTTTAACACCCTCCAGCCGCCGCTTGTCCTCCGCGGACAGGGATTTTAACGAGCCCCGGGCACCGGGAGCGCAGTAAGCAGAGGTTTTCCTGGAAATTCGGTCATTGCAGCAGCTTGCTCTGCGCTGCTAATAAATAGCGATGTTAGTGGAATGTAAGAGCTGCTTCTCTTAGGGTCAGAGATGTTTCCAAGACACCTGGAGCATCACATTAGTTCCTGCACTCTTCCTGGTTCTTCTCTGTTAGCTGCTTGTGAAGTTGAAAAATTTAAATGTGCTTGGAAAATGCAACTCTCGATAACTGAAAAATTTACATGTGCTTGGAAAATGCCTTCTCCTCCAGGAGAACCACCTCTATGGAGATGGCTCCAGTCTGGTGGTCCCTGGAGCACCCCATTCCCTGCACACCTCCTGGCCTGCCTCCTCCAGCAGGGAGAACACCACCACACTCAGTTTTTCTTCTGTTTTCTTTTTTTTTTCTGGCTATCTCTCTGCTGCTACTCCTCCTTTCCATCTCTGCACTGCCCATGTTTAATCTGTTTCTGTGTCAGTCTGTAAGTGCACATGCAGTTTCTAATTTCAGTGTTGTCCCTAAATAGCTTGAAATGATGTTGGTTTTATCTGCACTCTCCCAACTTCCCAGTATTCCACTAAGGTCCTCCTATTTCTCCATGGATATCCCAATGTTAATACAGAAGAATTGGTCTCTTCCATGAGTTTCCAGTCACAAACAAATCACTGATTCAATTTGTTCTGATCTGACTGAAATCAGTTTGGACCCCTGAGAGTGTTAATTTGAGGATTTTGACTATGATATAGATTTTTACTTTAATTTTTATTAAAATATTTGCATTTACTTTAAATTTACAACTGGGTATCATTTGTCTGCCAGGCAGCAATTTTCATGAATAATCATAATTATATTCACGTGGGATCCAATCAATATCAACTTTGTACATTTAAATCATGTTAATAATGATCAGTCAATGAAGCCAGCACAGGAAAAAAAAAGCTGGATTATGAAACCAACAAATGCTGCTGAAAGCGAGGATCTTTAGGCTCCATTTCCAAATGCAGGATGGAGAGGTAACAAAAGATCACTCCAGTACAGGTAATTATGAAATTACACAGGTGGGATTTTCATGCAGACTGGTCCGTAGGACACAGGGTGTGTTGGGCCATGTCATGACTGCCTGGATCATAAACAGGCCATGGCTGTAATAATTCCCTATTTTTTTTTTTTTTTTTGTAAATCTCGAAAAATTACACCCCGAAAGAATCTCAATTGAAGTCATTTGTGTAGAGCCTGAGAACAGTTCCATACGTACCGGCTACCGAGCGCCTCTTTCCTGGGAGAACACAAACACAATTAAGGTAATTAACACTCAGGGGCACGTTACAGAAACCATTTCAAGACTCAAAGCATTTAAAAGCTCGGCTGAGCACTGCCTGACCGTGGGCAGGGCTCCTGCTGGCGTGGCCACGGTCCTCCACGGTGCCACCGCAGCCTCACACCGAGTGTGGTACCACACTGTCACTGTCACTGTCACTGTCACTGTCACTGTCACTGTCACTGTCCCCCCTCCCGACACAGTCACGGGTCGCTGGTGCATCCCTGCAGATCCATCCCCCTCCTGGTGGCCCTACACAAAGCACATCACCCACCTGCTGGGGCATCACGAGGGGCTCACTGCAGAGCCCTGGCTTGAACAAGTGCGCCCCGACAACCACGGCAGCTGCCCAAGCCATCGCCCACCCCGGGGCACAGGGGCTGCGCCGATGGCTCTGGGAACAGCAGGATCAACCCTCTCCTTGGCAGTGCCACAGCCCAGCCTCAGCACCACGAGATGGAACCCTCCACCACTTCCCAAAGCTCACCCAAGAGCACCTGGTGTTCTCTTTCCCACTCAGATGTCACCCTGAGGGCCTGACCCCACAGAGGCTGAGTTTGGAGACCCCCGTGGAGACAGGGTGCACCAGGGACTGATGCTGCTGCCCTGTGCTGCACAGACCTCACTCCAGAGAGCTCATCCCCCTGCAAAGCTGCTCTCCTGGCCTTTGTCCCTGCTCCCCACAGAGCTCCGGAAACCCTGACTAGAAAGGACCTCAAAGCCCATCCAGTGCGCTCAGGGATGTCGGCAGGTTTGGGAGGGCACCCCAAAACCAGATGCTCTCTGGGACGAGCCTTTGGCACAAAGTACGGGGTTCTGGAGCAACGTGGCCATCCCAGGGCACTCTGCGACCTCACCAGGCACAACAGGCAGCTCAAAGACCACAGAGGAGGCTCTGATAACAGGGACATGTGCTTCTGAACACTGTTTGCACACTGGGCAGGAGGTGAAAGGCTACGACATGTCTGGGAGAAGAGCCCCACCACAGACACTCCCACAGGGCAAAGTGAGCAGTCCTGAGCTTTGCCTCTGCTGCATGGTGCCCAAATCTGAGCAAGAGCAGCAAATCACTGCCCTGTGTGACCACGGGGTCTCCTAGAAGGCAGGCAAGGCTCAAAGGGATTTGCTCACCCAGATCCCTGAGGACAGAGATCACTGCCAGGTCTGCAAACTCCAATGTGAGCACCCCATGTGCAGGTGAAGTCATAGCAACAGCATCCACAGCTGAGAAATGGGGTGGAAACGTGTGCCCCAGTCTCAGCTGTGGATGGTCATCACCCGAGCCCTTTTTGCCTTTCACAGGGATGAAGCACCTCTAACGGGCTGCTAATGCATAGAGAAATCTGATTTACTTCAAGTCACCATGTTGGACAAGCAGGGAAATGGGGTTGGAGGGGGGAGAACCAGGTTCTGCTCGTGTTTCCAAGGAGCCTTCTCCTCCCACCTCCAGCTCAGCCTGGCAGCCTCCCTGCTTCCTTGGCTTTGGGTTTGCATCTCTGTTTGCCCTGGTACAGCCAAGCACAGAGAGCCACGCGACGACTGGCGGAAGGTTTGAGCAGCGCCACGTGAGGTGGCAGAGCTGTGAGCCAGGGCCGTGCCCGCAGCACGGTGACCTTGGTCCCCTTCAGGAGCCCTGGGGTGTGACACGAGGGAGCACAGGAGGGCACAGGGGATCCGTACCGTTGAGCAGGGTGCCGAAGTGCAGCACTTGCAGGTACTCTGCCTCCCGCATGAATCCTGTCAGAGGGGTGGCCCAGCCTTCGCTCAGCACCTGCACCCACTGCAGATCCAGCTGCAAAACAAACCCACAGGGGTCACACTCCTGTCACACTCCTGTCACCACATCACGCTCAGAGGTTGCTTTTCCTTCCCTTCTGCTGCAACAGCATTTTCATTCTGTTCTGCTTCAAGTACAGGACATTCATAAGGGGGAGAATGATACAGGGGGTGTAGCTTGGGGCTTTTAAAGCCAGACTCACACATTTTCATAGGACAACTTAGAATCCCAGAATGGTCTGGGCTAGAAAGGACCTCAAAGCCCATCCAGTGCCACCCCTGCCATGGGCAGGGACACCTTCCACTGTCCCAGCCTGCTCCAAGCCCCAATGTCCAGCCTGGCCTTGGACACTGCCAGGGATCCAGGGGCAGCCCCAGCTTCTCTGGGCACCCTGTGCCAGGGCCTGCCCACCCTCCCAGGGAACAATTCCTTCCCAATATCCCATCTATCCCTGCCCTCTGGCAGTTTGAACTTGTGGGGCTGTATGATCTCAGCAGAGGAGCCTGACAGCCCTGGCCTCCTGCAGCACAGGGTGGAGGCATGGCAGAAAATGGCTGAGGATCAGGATCCCACCTCAGCTCACCATAAACCACAGCCACAAAAGGTCAGGGCCATCAGAGCAACACAAGCCCCTCTGGCAACATCCTCCTGGAAGCTTCTACCCTTGGAGCAGCTAAATAATGCCAGAACCTGTGTGTGGCAATACCTTAGTGATCTCCACCGCGGGCAGCGTCTCTGCCTCAGCCCGGACACTGCTGAGTTTATTCTCAGGCACAAACAGCTCCAGAACATCCCTGACAGAGCCTTGGGGCACGATGTTCTGAAAGGCAGAGACAGGCAGCACTTGTAACACACTGGTTTCCACAGGCACACCAAACAGGCAATGTCCCAAAGCCGGGTTCCAAAGCTGCCAGTGGTGGTGACATAAAAGTGACCTACCTGTGCTTGGAGGAGCTCCACGACCTGCTGGATACACTCAGACGCAGATGCAACGTTTGTTTTCAGCACCAGTTCAGGAGCTTCGGGTTTTTCATACTCTGAGTCAATTCCCGTGAATCCTACGGACAATTAACCCCCAAATTAAATTTATTTAATAGGATAATCAGTGCCTTGGCGCCAACAATGCTGTACAAGCAACCAGGGGGCATTCAAGCATGCTGGGTACAACAAGTGACACTTGTGACAGTAAGATTAGGGGAACAGGATCCTCTTGTGCGGTACAAAGGGCCTTTAGAAACCCACCCCTACGTGTGGCACTGCCAGGACAAGGCATCCAAAGCTTTGGAAAGCAAAAGGCAAAAGAAGATCTCACTCCTCCATACCTTTGATCTCTCCAGCTCTCGCCTTTTTGTACAGGCCCTTCACATCTCTGCTTTCACAAATATTTAGAGGGGCATCTACAAAGATTTCAAAGAAAGGAAGTCCAGCTGCCTCGTGAATTTTCCGTGCGTTTTGACGATCCTGGTAGAAGAAAGATTGGAAAAATCTGAATTGCAGCATAAAAGAAACCCCCTAGATTTTGACACAGGTAAATTAATCTTTCTTATAGATTTATTAAATGTACACTAGTTCTAATAAGGGTTTTTCATCTCACTTCCCTCCTTTTCTTTAAAGACACTTAAAAAAAAATTGTACAAATCTACAACTTCGATCTGTTTTCAGCTTTTCCCATGCAAAACCTCAAGATCTTTTCGTTAGGCAGGACAGCAGAACTTCAGATTGTGGATAATTATCTGCCCTGTGCAAAAACGGTCGAACTCGATGATCTTAGAGGTCTTTTCCAACCTTAATGATTCTGTGATTCTACGAGAAAAGGAACTGCTTGCATCAGTCTGATAACAGCAGCTACAGAAGTGAAAATCGCAGCCAAATAAATCTCCTTCCANAAAAGAAGATCTCACTCCTCCATACCTTTGATCTCTCCAGCTCTCGCCTTTTTGTACAGGCCCTTCACATCTCTGCTTTCACAAATATTTAGAGGGGCATCTACAAAGATTTCAAAGAAAGGAAGTCCAGCTGCCTCGTGAATTTTCCGTGCGTTTTGACGATCCTGGTAGAAGAAAGATTGGAAAAATCTGAATTGCAGCATAAAAGAAACCCCCTAGATTTTGACACAGGTAAATTAATCTTTCTTATAGATTTATTAAATGTACACTAGTTCTAATAAGGGTTTTTCATCTCACTTCCCTCCTTTTCTTTAAAGACACTTAAAAAAAAATTGTACAAATCTACAACTTCGATCTGTTTTCAGCTTTTCCCATGCAAAACCTCAAGATCTTTTCGTTAGGCAGGACAGCAGAACTTCAGATTGTGGATAATTATCTGCCCTGTGCAAAAACGGTCGAACTCGATGATCTTAGAGGTCTTTTCCAACCTTAATGATTCTGTGATTCTACGAGAAAAGGAACTGCTTGCATCAGTCTGATAACAGCAGCTACAGAAGTGAAAATCGCAGCCAAATAAATCTCCTTCCAGAAGAGCAGTGACAGCTCTAGGACAGGCTGCTGCTTCTGTGACTCTTTTCTGCCTCTGAGGAGTTAATAGCAGGGAGACCTTAAACTCCTCTTAGCTTTTCATCAGTTTGCAACGCTGAATTCATTCAGCGAGGTCACTGCCCTCCAAACACTGCTTGGGTTGTGTCAGTGGTGTCCTATGAAGTGCCCGACAGCGGATCTAGGAAACCCTCTCCATAAACCATCTTCATCCTCTGAGCTGAAGCTGAGAAGATTCAGGCCGTGGTGAGGGGGGTTTACCTTAGTGAAGGGGGAGATGAAGCTGGTGATGCAGACGAGCCCCGCGTCGGCGAAGAGCCGCGCCACCTCGGCGATGCGGCGGATGTTCTCCTCACGGTCCTGCGCCGAGAAGCCCAGGTTCTTGTTCAAGCCGTGCCGGACGTTGTCGCCGTCCAGGGAGTAGCACGGGATGCCATGAGCCACCAGGTACTCTTCCAGAGCAAAGCCAATGGTTGTCTTGCCAGCTCCAGAAAGGCCTGGTGGAGGCAGGAAAGTGAGGGGTCAGGTATGAGGTCAGGAGAGTGAAAACGAGAGCGCAGCTGGGACACCGGCGGCAAAACTCCTTCTGTCTGAAGTTCCCTACCTCATTCCTTCCTAAAGGAAGTTGGATTCATCTTTCACAGAGCCCTTTTCAACCCTTCTTATTGAAGGGGTGGCATTAATGCAGTGAGAGAAGCATCTACAGCCCAGCATC
>VZTH01012289.1:14354-31694 GCA_013397815.1 Aleadryas rufinucha
GCTTCTGTGACTCTTTTCTGCCTCTGAGGAGGTAATAGCAGGGAGACCTTAAACTCCTCTTAGCTTTTCATCAGTTTGCAACGCTGAATTCATTCAGCGAGGTCACTGCCCTCCAAACACTGCTTGGGTTGTGTCAGTGGTGTCCTATGAAGTGCCCGACAGCGGATCTAGGAAACCCTCTCCATAAACCATCTTCATCCTCTGAGCTGAAGCTGAGAAGATTCAGGCCGTGGTGAGGGGGGTTTACCTTAGTGAAGGGGGAGATGAAGCTGGTGATGCAGACGAGCCCCGCGTCGGCGAAGAGCCGCGCCACCTCGGCGATGCGGCGGATGTTCTCCTCACGGTCCTGCGCCGAGAAGCCCAGGTTCTTGTTCAAGCCGTGCCGGACGTTGTCGCCGTCCAGGGAGTAGCACGGGATGCCATGAGCCACCAGGTACTCTTCCAGAGCAAAGCCAATGGTTGTCTTGCCAGCTCCAGAAAGGCCTGGTGGAGGCAGGAACGTGAGGGGTCAGGTATGAGGTCAGGAGAGTGAAAACGAGAGCGCAGCTGGGACACCGGCGGCAAAACTCCTTCTGTCTGAAGTTCCCTACCTCATTCCTTCCTAAAGGAAGTTAGATTCATCTTTCACAGAGCCCTTTTCAACCCTTCTTATTGAAGGGGTGGCATTAATGCAGTGAGAGAAGCATCTACAGCCCAGCATCTGGAGAGGTCCAACCCAGCAGTGCCTCTCACTGGGCCGTGCTGGGACACACAGGTACCAGGAAGCAGGGGAGGTTTGAAAGGATGCTCCAAGTGTCTCAGCATCTTCCTCTTCTTCCCCCTGCTCTCACTGTGCAGAGCCAACTGCTCTCCCATTCTGAACCCAAGGAGAGGCTCTTGCTGCAACCATGTGGGGTGGGACAGGAGCCTCATTGCCTCCTTCTCTAGGTGCATTTCAAAGAATAATCAGCAGCCAGGCAAGCTCAAACCTTTCAGACACAAGATTTTTGAGTAATATTCAAAAACGGAAGGAAATTCCCTTGGGTAGGGTTTTTGGCTTCAGAAATTATTAAAAGCAGATTGGGGACTTCAGAACTGAGGAGGAGAACAAAACAGAAATGTCCTTTAATCCAGCATCTACCGCCTAAGGTGACAGGAAGGCAAATCAGAATGGCTTTACAAATCCTTCCAAGCACATCCTTCAACATCCTCCAGCAGCCAAAGAAAATGCCAATATTTAAGAAGCAAAAGAACAACTGCTCAGCTGGCAAAAGACAGGGTTGTCTAAATATTAGAAATGAGAAACGCAACTGTCATTTCTGGCAGCCCCTAATCCCCAAACAATGAGTTTATATTTCAAGGCAGAAGAGAAGGGCAACAAAACAAGTGTAAGGGATTGCTTCCAGCCTGACTCTGTGGCTGGGAGTGTTTATTCTCCAGACAAGGTGACTGCCTCGTGCTGCCTCAAACACGGCAGACCTACGTGTCCCAATAAATTTCCCACCGCTCCCGAATGAAAACATCCGCGTTTTGGACAACCCCGGGTACGTTCCACTGCCAAAGACCGGCTGGATTTGAGCCAAGGCTTCCTCAGCTACACACTTGGGAACAACAAGTGCTACCCCCGAGGGCCTCTGACATGTTCAAAGGAGCCTGATAGCAGCTGGGAAATCCATAAAAACATTAGTTATGGGCAGCAGCTGCCAGGGAGAACATCTTGCTGCGCCAGCACCGCGTGTCTGCGTTTCCCACGTGGGGATGTTTTGCAATTCCCGGCTCACAGGGAACGCTGACGTTTCCTGCAGATCCCAAATCCCCACCTCCCAGCCATACTCATGGAGTTTCACAGGTGAGGCCACGCTTTCACACCCAGACAAAAATACCTGTGAGCCAAACCGTGCAGCCTCGGAATCCTCCCCTGGTGCCGACAACTTGGCCTCTCTTACTCCTGCTGACATGATGGGCTTGGTAAACCACGTTGGTGGATCCCTGAGAAAACAGAGCAGAACAAAGCACTTCTGTTACCTTCGCTGCTCTCAGTGCAAAGGGAAATCTCTGCTGGGACAAATAAATGGGAGAGAAATGCAAATTCATTAGCGAGCCAGCGCAGTGAACCCCGGTGCTTTGGTGTGAGGTGCATTTCTGTCTCAGCAGCACAGACTGATTTCTGGGGGGCTCTTTGCCCAGGGTGTTTGTGGTGGCAATGCCCTCGTGCCAGCAGGGAGCAGGGAGAAGGTGACTGGCTTTGCTGCGGGAGCACTGCCAGGTGACTGATCCCCCCGCGGGCAGGCAGGACACGGAGTCTGGGCAGAGACACCCTCCCTGCCTTCTCGACAGTTTCAAACACAGACAGATTCACCTATTATCTTAATCAGGCTTGCAAAACAAGAGCAACTTCAGGTGCTAATTTACTGGCTGTGTAACATGAGAGCTGCAGCTGGGGCAGGAGCGGCGCCGAGCTGGGCACGCGGTGGGACGGGAGGCAGAGGAGACAACCCCCACCATGTCCGTGTGCATTCCCAAGCAAACAAGGCACCAGCACAACGCTGAGCCAGAGGCCTGAATTTTGGTGCTTCCTGATTCTGGTGGTTCCTAACGTTGCTGACCCCAGGGTCTCCGCAGGGCTGCAGGTGAAACAGCAGCTCCAGCAACAGCACCTCCACAAGGAATTTTCCACGTGAAATATCTACAAGACCCTGCTAATTATGAGGATAATGTTCCCAACTGAGGCATCCAAAGCAAAAAAAAGGAGGGATCAAGGATATAAATATATCCTGGATATNCACGTTGGTGGATCCCTGAGAAAACAGAGCAGAACAAAGCACTTCTGTTACCTTCGCTGCTCTCAGTGCAAAGGGAAATCTCTGCTGGGACAAATAAATGGGAGAGAAATGCAAATTCATTAGCGAGCCAGCGCAGTGAACCCCGGTGCTTTGGTGTGAGGTGCATTTCTGTCTCAGCAGCACAGACTGATTTCTGGGGGGCTCTTTGCCCAGGGTGTTTGTGGTGGCAATGCCCTCGTGCCAGCAGGGAGCAGGGAGAAGGTGACTGGCTTTGCTGCGGGAGCACTGCCAGGTGACTGATCCCCCCGCGGGCAGGCAGGACACGGAGTCTGGGCAGAGACACCCTCCCTGCCTTCTCGACAGTTTCAAACACAGACAGATTCACCTATTATCTTAATCAGGCTTGCAAAACAAGAGCAACTTCAGGTGCTAATTTACTGGCTGTGTAACATGAGAGCTGCAGCTGGGGCAGGAGCGGCGCCGAGCTGGGCACGCGGTGGGACGGGAGGCAGAGGAGACAACCCCCACCATGTCCGTGTGCATTCCCAAGCAAACAAGGCACCAGCACAACGCTGAGCCAGAGGCCTGAATTTTGGTGCTTCCTGATTCTGGTGGTTCCTAACGTTGCTGACCCCAGGGTCTCCGCAGGGCTGCAGGTGAAACAGCAGCTCCAGCAACAGCACCTCCACAAGGAATTTTCCACGTGAAATATCTACAAGACCCTGCTAATTATGAGGATAATGTTCCCAACTGAGGCATCCAAAGCAAAAAAAAGGAGGGATCAAGGATATAAATATATCCTGGATATATATGTAGAGAGAGAGAGAAGAGAAGGTTGCACGGAGACCTCACAGAACCTTCCAGTATCTGAAGGAGCCTACGGGGAAGCCGGAAAGGGACTGTTCATCAGAGTGACAGGACAAGGGGAATGGGTTCAGACTGAGAGAGGGGAAATTTATGTCAGTTATACAGAAGAAATTCTTCCCTGGGAGGGGGGGGAGGCCCTGGCACAGGGTGCCCAGAGAAGCTGTGGCTGCCCCTGGATCCCTGGCAGTGTCCAAGGCCAGGTTGGACACTGGGGCTGGGAGCAGCCTGGGACAGTGGAAGGTGTCCCTGCCCATGGCAGGGGTGGCACTGGATGGGCTTTGAGGTCCCTTCTAGCCCAAACCAGTCCGGGATTCCATAAAAAACCCAAAACATCTCTAAACCTGCCCCTGAATAGGTGAGTGAATGCTACATATCCTGTGACTCAGAGAATAAAAGAGAAATAGCTCAAGACTTGGTTTCTGTGGTTTGCTCCATTTTGTTGCTTTTTGTGAGCTTTTTTCTGCAGGGGGTTGTCAAAAATTTGAATGTTTTCAGCTCCAAATGTGAGACAGCACCACCATGGCTTAATTTTCTGCCATCCCCAGGAGTTCAGGCTGCGTCCTGCAGGAGATGAGCCACGATAACGTCCGTGCCTGGGGAAGATGCAGGATCTGGCACATTCCTGCGTGGCTGATGTAAGGAGATTGTTCTAAGTACAGGTTGCTGTGCCATAAATCTGCGCTGTGTGAGCATCCCAGAGCTGGTATTTTGCACGCTGGCACCTTTGGGAGCTTGGGAAAGCACCACTGAGGGCATTTTTGCAATTCAGCAACACTGTCACACCTCTCCCACCTGCTGGGAGCTCCAGACGGTACCAAATCCCTCAGATTTTTTCTGCTCTGTTAATAAACTTCCTGGGAAACTCTTCCTAATCCTGAGCTGGGCTGGGAGTTTGCTTGGCTGGGAGTGGGCTCTTCAGTGGGAAAGACCAACTTCCCACCTCATCATCCACCAGCTGGGACATGGCTTGGGAAGCCAGAGCTGAAGTGTGGTGGAAGGGAGTGAGGGCACCAGGAAATCTGATCATTAATGGCCTGAGAGCAAATCCTGGAGAGATTTTTGGCTAGGAAGAGCATATCCTGCAGGATGGTTGGGAGGCAGAAGGAAGAAGTGGATGGGGTTCAATCAGATGCAGGGCTGTCCTGCTGATTTGATTCTCGGGGTTTTAACCCTGTCACTGCAAATCAAACATATTTAAGTAGATGATCCAATCATCATCACAACATCTCCACCTGGCTGTTGGGCCCTAAAGCAGGGACAACTCAGGACACTGGTAAGCATGTCTGGGAATAGTCTGGGTCAAGGAAATGAGGTTTGGGAGAGGAACTTCTGACTTGTAATTCAGCCCCAAACAAGGTTCCAAACAAGGCAATAAATGTCCTAGCAGCACTTCCAAAGAAGGGCTGTGCATCCCCTGCCAGACAGATGGTTAAAGATGACACTGCCACGCTCTCCCCATCCCTTGGAAATCTGCTGTTTGGCCCTGTCTGGATGAGCTCAGTGCTCAGCCCACCCTGCCTTACCTCATCCAGGAAATGAGAAAAAAATAAACACACTGCTCCAAACCTTGGACTGAGGCTGCAGCAGACCAAGAAACCAAATCCTAACTCTGCTTTTGGTCTTCTCTCCTACTGAACCCTTCCATGAGGCTGGCAAACAGGGAGACACCAAGATCTTGGCTGTCTTGAGGATCAGGCTTGACTGAGCTGCCTGTCAAGGGTCTCCTGGCTTAGCTTCCAAAGGAAACAAGCTTTCCATCAACCACCCTGGTGGAACAAGATGCTCCCCTCTGTGTGAAAGCAGGCTGCAGCCAGAGGCAGGAGGTTTTCCCTGAGTGATCCTCCTGAATAAAGGGATGGGGCCTCTGATATAGGAGAGTCTTGCCAGAAATCAGGAACCATCAGTGTCCTCTGCTCTGAGAGCCACCAATGCTCAACCCACAGCATCCAAAAAAGTGACCTCAGCTCCTCCTGAAGTAATTGGCCCTGGAAGGGAGTAGCTGTGCTTGCCCACATAAATTGTGACTACTCAAGGAGATCTTATCGGGGAGCATCTTCTCCTCTCATCTGACAGTTAAAAGCACGAGGTCTGTGGGGCCTCTCCCAGGCATCACTGATGTTTGCTGGGAGCAGAACCGCTGCACATCTAATAGAAAATGCACCAGACAAAAACCATTTATAATCATAGGTGTTAAGGCTGGAAAAGACCTTTAAGATCATCAAGTCCAGCCATCAACCCAGCACCCCCACTGTGTTCACCACTAAACCATGTCCTCAAGGGCCACATCCATGTGTTTTGTGAACACTTCCAGGGAGGGTGATTTGACCACTTTCCTGAGCAGCCCACTCCAGTGCTCTACAACCCCTTCCACGAAAAAAATTTTCTAATATCCAGTCTGAGCTTCCCCAGGCACAACTTGAGGCCATTCCCTCTCCTCCTGTCCCTGTTCCCTGCGAGCAGAGCCCGACCCACCCCTGGCTGCCCCCTCCTGTCAGGGAGTTGTGCAGAGCCACAAGGGCCCCCCTGAGCCTCCTTTTCTCCAGGCTGAGCCCCTTTCCCAGCTCCCTCAGCTGCTCCTCATCAGAACCCCTCCCCAGCTCAGTTGCCCTTTTGGGTTTAGGGTTGTCCCAACAAATTGCATGGACGTTTTACCATCTTCCACTAGGAATTAAAGTATAAACTCTGGTCCTTAGGGCAGCAGCTCCTCCTGCCTCCACATCCCCAGTTCTTTAACCAGCACCTCCATGACTGCATCACGAATGGGAGCATGGCAAGAACCAACTGCAGGTGCCACATCCCACAGCTGAGGGGTGGAAATGAAGGACAGATGGGAGCTGAGCAGGACATTCAGGAGATCCCCTGTGCACACAAGACCCTCGGGCCAGCCCTCGCTCAGCCACCCAGAGCAGGCAGAGCTCTGTGACGCTGCAGGAGGAGATGTGGCACCGGAAAGCCGCGCTGCCCGTCGCGGTGGCCGATCGGGTCCAGCCCGTGTCCTTACGGTGCCCTCAGTTCACCCCTGCCTGCTGCAGCTGGCACAGGCACGGAGCTGGACGCTGTCCAGGAGCCACAGAGCACGGCAGGCTGCAGCAGCATCCCGCTCTGGGTGAGGGACTCGCTGCTGGAAACACGGAGCTGCGAAGGGCACGTTACTCACACGTCCGGCTCACTCAGCACCGGCACCAGCATCCAGCTGGCAGCGCTCGGGGCCCCGGGGAAACCCTGACCCAACAGCCAGGGCAGGGTCAGGACTCCCCCAGCTGCCTTTTTATTTATAGAGCAAGCTCACAGCACCAGGAATATGATTCATTTTTTTCCAGTCAAGTGTTTCACACACACCCTATTTTGGTACCGCAGCCTGGACGTGTCTCAGGAAGGAAAAATTAGATCAAAATAAAAATAGAGGCTTTCAAAATGTTTTCAGCTGATCCTATTTACAAATGGTAGAACGGGCTTTTAAAATGATAGAATGATCACACAAGCCTTCGCTTGCACAGGCAAGCAGTGGGATCAAGCACATGGAGGGATTTTTGGGGTGTCTGTGCAGGGTCAGGAATTGGACCTGATGATCCTTGTGGGTCCCTTCCAGCTCAGGAGATTCTGTGATTCTGAGTTTGAAGTCAAACACTTGCCTAAGCCTTGGGAGAATGAGCTAACCTATCATTAAAAAACCCCTCCCAACTCCTGCCAGCATACTGAAAAAAAAAAAAATTAAAAATATTTGTTCCTACCAGTTGCATTTGATGTATAAAAATTACATTTATCAAACTTTTCCTTAAAAAATTATTTTCTTCTCCCAGGGCTGCTCTGGCAAAAGGATGATACTGTATCCATGAGCAACCAGGGGGGAAAACCTCCTGTAAAAGAGGCATTTGCTGAAGAAGAGCAAACCTGATACTCCAAAGAAAAGGAGGAAGAGAGGAAAAAGGGGGGTTTTGTCTGTGGAAGCAAAGATTTGATTACAATCACACTGAAGTACAATGGAGAAACCTTGGCATCTCTTACATCCCAACTTAGCTCTTGTAACCCAAAACCTGTGGACTTTCCCCAAATATTCATTTAATGGACTAAGGCAGAAAACCTTCAAAACCAGACCCATTCTTTCCCGAGGGAAAACCCCAGCGAGGCGGAGTTACCCTGGGAATTTTGCCTGTTCAGCCTCTCAGGACGCAGGCTCACGTGGGGAAGGGGAGCTTGCAAGCACCTTTTGTACTGCCCACCTTCCTGCTCCCATGGTGCTGTCCCCGCTGTGCCACCACCTCCCTGCTGTCCCTGCTGTGCCACCACCTCCCGGGTGTCACTGCTGTGCCATCACCTTCCTGCTCCCATGCTGCTGTCCCCGCTGTGCCATCGCCTTCCTGGTGTCCCTGCTGTGCCACCGCCTTCCTGCTGTCCCTGCTGTGCCACCACCTCCCTGCTGTCCCTGCTGTGCCACCACCTCCCTGCTGTGCCACTGCCTTCCTGGTGTCACTGCTCTGCCACCACCTCCCTGCTCCCATGCTGCTGTCCCTGCTGTGCCACCGCCTTCTTGGTGTCCCCACTGTGCCACCACCTTCCTGGTGTCCCTGCTGTCCCTGCTGTGCCACTACCTCCTTGCTGTCCCTGCTGTGCCATCACCTTCCTGGTGTCCCCACTGTGCCACCACCTCCCTGCTGTCCCTGCTGTGCCACCCCCTCCCTGGTTCCCATGCTGGTGTCCCCCTGTTCCCTGCACAGGGATGAATCTCCTTTCCCAGTGCCTGGAGGTGAGCAGGAATAACGCTGTGTTTTCTCTGCAGACCGAGCAGAGCAGTGCCAGCGCCGTGTCCCCAACCCCCTGCCGAGGCTGAGGGGCTGCCAGCATTCCCTGTGCCGGGCAGGATGCTGGGCTGGGATCCCTTTCTCCACCCCGTGCTCTGAATAAACCCCAGCAGACTCAGTCTCTCCTTGGCACTTGCTGCCTGTTCCTTTTGGCATCGCCCCCGGGGCCCTGCCAGGAATGTAACACAGAAAACCTTCAGGTTTTCTGAGCCATCCCAGTGCCCCGAAACAAGCAGCCTTTCAGCCTGCAGACAGACAGTTGGAGGTGCCAAACCCCACGAACACACAAGATTTTCAAGCTGCTGTTAAGCTGAAGTGGTGTTTTCTTAAGCCACAAGAATTTCTGAGCTCTTAGCAAGACCTTATTTGCTGATGGCAGCGCAAATATTTTTCTCTTGGCATAAATTTGCATGGCTTGGGTTGTCACAATCGAGTTTTATACAACACTGGCACAAAAAAAGAGAAGAAAATCAACAAAATCAGGCTCATGTTCCAGTAACTTCACAAATCAGATACTGATTTCTATACTGCGAGTCCAAATCAGCAGTTGGGGACTGAAATCTGCCTCTCTGAAGGCTCCCAGCTCAGGCATTTCCTTATCTCGGAATGAGATGATGTCACTGCTCTCATTTCCTCGATGCAGAAAAGCCAGTGACTCATCCTGCACTCCTACATTTTTGGGATAAACTTGTAAGGCCAGGACAGATGTTACAAAAACAATCTCCCCGTCTTCATTCCTGAAATCTCCAGGGACAGCTGTAGGGGCAACAAATATTTAACAAACAAAGCATTTTGTCAGGCTTTGACAAAAATAACAATTTAAACATGAAACCCCTCCACGGTTACCCAATTTTTAATATTCAGAGCAGCTCTGCTAAATGATCTCCCCCAGATGGACCCCCCTGAGCAGCTGGACCCCTGCTCCTTTTGCAAACAATGGGTTTGACATTGCTGAAGAACTGCCTTGGTTTGATGCCTGCCAGGAAAACCACCCAGAACACAAGGCCCTGCTTCTCTACCTTCTTCTGGAGAAAAAGATCCGGTTACGGAAATGGGAATCCGAGTATCAGTCCCTCAGATTGCAGGGACAAGAGGAAAATGGGGCAAAGGTACAGATTCTGACTACACATTAACCTCGGTATCATAAAGGTTTCCAAGCAGGAATAGTACCCACACGTAAATGATTCTTCCTCCCCCAAATACGAGATTGAGGAATTTAATCAGTGGGCTGTGGTTCTCCATGGTAAATACGGCACTGTACGTGCCCTGCCTCCCGCCGTGGCAGGACAGGCACCCTGTCCCTGAAAACATGCCAGGATTCCTGCTCCAAGCACCCTGCACAGGAGAACCTGGAGTGCAGCACCAGGACACCGCCAGCAGAGCTGAGCTGTGGGACACAACCACACACACCGGCTGTGCTGGGCACAGACACCACGTGAGTCCAGCTGGGCCACAGCGTCCTCCGGCCACTGTCAGAGCCACGTCCCCCTCCACCAACACCATCCCTGGAACAGCTCCAAAAACTGGTTCTACAGACCAAGCCCATCTCAGCTCTCGATGTTATGGGGATAAGATACCTCCTTTGAACCTGCCCAGGGCATCCCTCTCAGGAAAGAAATCCTCTGTATTTAGAGAAGCTCCAGTGGTTTCATAAGCAGTGGGAGCTACAGAGGATCTGTGTTTCAAGCGGCTTCATCAGCTGTGTGAAATACATCTATTTCTGAGCCCAGGGCAGGGAACGGAGCTGGGAAGGGTCTGGAGCCCCAGGAGAGGCTGAGGGAGCTGGGAAAGGGGCTCAGCCTGGAGCAAAGGAGGCTCAGGGGGGACCTTGTGGCTCTGCACAAGTCCCTGACAGGAGGGGGCAGCCGGGGGGGGTCGGGCTGTGCTGGCAGGGAACAGGGACAGGACAAGGGGAAACGGCCTCAGGCTGGGCCAGGGGAGGCTCAGCTTGGACAGCAGCAGGAATTTCTGCATGGAAAGGCTGCTCAGGCCTTGGCAGGGGCTGCCCAGGGAGGTTTGGAGTCTCCATCCATCCCTGGAGGTGTCCAAGGAAGGGCTGGAGGTGGCACTCAGTGCTCTGGGCTGGGAACAAGGTGGGCATCGGGCACAGGGTGGATTCCATGGGCTGGGAGGGCTTTTCCAGCCTCAGTGATTCTGAGATTCTGTAAAAGAACTCATCCTCCTGTGAGGCTTCACCTCTCCAGGACCTGGTGGCAGCCTGCTGAAAGGGAAAAGCTGGACTCCAGCCCAGGCTGGTGGGGTCTCAGTGCCATGGGGTGCCTCTCCCTGCCTCAGTTTGGATGCCCAGCCTTGAATACGGTGTCTTGGGCCCCATGTGCCTGACTTTGCAGTGGTCAGTGGTCACCAGCAGGCCACAGGACACCTCTCTCCACCTCAGCATCTTTTTTAGGGTTTTCAAACTGCAAAAGCAGCAGCAGGAAGGAACATAGGGGAACTTGGCCAGAAGCACCACACAGGACACAGTTAAATGGGGGAACTTTGCCTGGCAGGCCAGAAGTTCACTTGGCTGGAAAAAATCATTACGATGAATTCATGGAAGGAAAGTTCATGAAGGACTATCAGGAGGAAAGGCACAGCCTCTGGTATCTCAGGTCATAAATCACTGGAAAGGGGGACATTGCACTGGTGTCCCATAAACTCTTTCCTGGCTCCCACTCTCGGCTGCTGCTGGAAACGACCGATGGGGCCAAACAGACCTTCCCCTCACTCAGCACCTCCTCAGCACCCTCGGGATTTCTGCTGGATGAACACAGGGCTGTTTTCACTGCTGTATCACTGACTGTGCCACCCTGCAAAACCAGCTGCAGGAGGCAAGTCCAAGCTGAGGACTAAAGGAGGATGCAATTTTCCTGCCCCATCTCCCTGTGCATCTGAGCCCTACAAGCTGCAAGATGGGCTTTTAATGTGTGAGTGCACCCAGGGTTAGCTGGACCCCGGCCCAAGTCAGCACCAAGGATGTTGTACTCTTCCTGAACGAGTGGCTGCTCAGCATTTCCCCTCCCTAAAGCAGGCAGAGGCACAGCTCTTAGTCATTCCCTGCTGCCCAAAGGCTGCTCCAAGGACAGTTCCATGTTTTCCTTGGAGATTATTGTTAACTGGTCCCTCAAAAGTTCATGCAAACTCCCAGCATCTCTCAGAGGATGGCATCACCCCCAGTTTTACAACCACCAAAAGGTAATGGAGAATAAGACCAACAGCAGATGAAGACTTCAGCTCCCACAATATTTAAGACATAAAAATGACATATGTTTGAAGAGAAGCTCCCCTGGACTCCAGGCTGCACCTCTGAGAGCTCGACACTCCTCACATCCATCCCCAGGGTTTCAGATCAGCTTTCCAGAGATGCAATGAGCTGCCCCAGCCATGGCTGGGGGGACTCATCATGCCCAGAGGCAGGTGTCCAGATCAGACCCCCACAGCAGCTCTCTAAAAAAAACCCCCTCCTCTAAAATGACTTTTTCCCCCTCTTCCCACGCTCACTGGCAACACAACCTAATGATCTTCCCATCAGAAGGGCTGGGCAGGCCTGAAAAATTACCTCCCGCCCAACCACACTTTTTGCACCACAATGGGAAGCTAAAAAACAGTTTGATATTGAGGAAAACATTTTGTTCTGCCAGAGAGGCTGTGAAGACCTCCAGGTCAGAAAGCCTTGGAAATGTAGGTGCAGAGCGTTGTTTTCCAGCAACGCACAGAAAAAGCTCATCTCAACAACCCACAAAGTGCTGCAGCTAACAGAAAATAAAATCGGATCTACATAAACCAACTCCTTCCTCAGGCTCTGCTCTCCAAACATTTTGGCACCCGCTCAGCAGACAAAGCTTTTGACACATGGAGTTGCAACTGAGCCAAGCTGTGAGCAAAGGAGCAAAGACCATTCTGGGAGGGACAGGAGGCAGTGCTAGCAAGGAACTACCAGCCCCACAGGCAAATCCCAGCTCCCAGCATCCCACGGCATGACGCACACCCAGGGCTTTTTTGCATCCCTCCTTTTGTTAATGATACACTCCGTGTACATTTTCACTTGGAAATGATTAAGCTGTGAAACCATTAAGGAGCTATTTCTCACTCCCCTCAGCTGTGACACCCTGCTCACGATAACAGCAAATTCATAAATGGCAACCTGAATTACACAGCCTTTCTCTTAATGGATTTTTGAGAAGAAAAGTGTACGAGCAGCGTGACCAAAGTACAGGTTCAAGCATTCACACAGGCCCTGCACACTACTTATCTTTTGGGGGCACGTACAGCTGTAAGTTTATCTAAAACACCTTTTCATTTCTAAAGGCGCCCTCCAGGATCAACATCAGCCCAGCTAAAATTTTAAAAAAAAAAAGCAAATATGCCAGTGTTTGTCTTGAAAACCCTCCAGAAAAACAAAATCTCTGTGGCCTAAATCTAAGTTGCAGCTGCAGTGCACGTGTCTGGGTGGTGTGGGGTCTTCGGCATCAGTTGCTGATGGACTAAAAGCTCTTGCAGGGGCTGCCCAAGGAGGGCACGGATGGAAACCTACGGCTGTGTTACGAGTTTTGGCATGGATTTGTAACTGGCTGTGACTTGATCTGTGCAGAGAAAGCAGAGGAGGCTGGAGTCTGTATTTATCCCGGAGTCCAGCAGCGGGACAGGAAGGAACACGCTGACTCAAAGCGCTTCCACTCAGAGCTGCAGGAGCTACAGTCGGCTTTCGATGCCTTGGCCACCCGCGGATGGCAGCACCACACCAACCACCAGCAGCAGCAGAGGTGCTCAGCTGGTGACCCCTGGGAGGTGGAGAGATCCCAAAGAGCCACTGCTCCCACTGGGAAAGCAAAAGATGAACCTCTGAGCCCGGCTGCAGGGGTCAGGCCTGCCCTCCCTGCTCTCTCCTCACAGGGAAGGGCTGTTCAGGGCAGGAAATATTCATTCCAGCAGAAAAACCCCTCCCTTTTTCCATGTCCTCCTACAGTCCTGGCAGATGCTCTGTCCACACAGCCCCCTGGAGCACAGCCCCTGCTGCCACGGCACTGCCAGGGGACACCAGACAAGCCCTCCTGCGCTCAGGGAAGGTCCCCCAAGGTCCCCAACTCGCAGCTTCTGGGGCTGCACCACACCAAGATGGTTATTTAATTCCCCAAGTCCTGGAGGGCTCAAGCATGGAAAGGAGAAGGCATTCATATTTAGGAACCTGCAACTTTTCCTGGCTTTTCTTCCGTGAAATTCCCCAAATTGAACCTGCCTGCTCTTACAGAGCGGAGTGTGGTTATTAAACATTGGCCTGGCACACCGGCAGCCCAAGTGAGCAAAACAGCAAGGTGGGGGCAATGCGGGCGAAAGGGAACTTTCTAATAGCAAAGGGCTTCAGGAAACTGGGAGAAAAGGGGAGAGAGTTCTAATTAACAAAGCAACAAAAGTTAATCACCTCACCTTTCCATGGTCTTCGAAGAAAAGAGATATAAAGCAAACAAAGTAATAGAAAATAAACCAAGAAATCCCAAGCATGTGATGAGCAGCTGGAAAACAAACACCTTTGGATGTCACGGTGCAATGAGTTGGGCACCGTGTTCCACAAAATCAATCATGCTGTAAGAACAAGGCTTGTGACTCGCTGGATAAAACATGAGTTTTATGAAACTCACTTTCTTGAGTGACTCAACCCAAAGCAAGCCACGCTAATTCCCTGAAATCAGGGCTCTGCTGCCCTGGCCCCTGGGCAGTGTCACTGCGATGAGCTACTCAGAACTGCTTTGAAAATAAACATCTTTCAAGATGTTTTGCTCTCTAAGTTCAAGGCAACAGTTACGAGTAAGTGTGAGAGGAGATGAACGCATGGTTTGGGTGTTTTAATAAGCTTTTTCTTTCATGTTGCTTTGCAATTAAATTGATGGAGATGTACATATGTTCCTGCTCCTCCCGGGATATCGCTCAGTCCATCTGAACTCTGCCCTGCAGCTCTGGTTTTTTTCAACACGAGAGTAGTTTTTAGGCAAAGAAACAAAGCCTCCTTCCTCAGGGTTGACATCTGATCTTGTGGGTTTGTTGCTCCTCTTTAGATAAATTTAAATAAACCCACATCATTTGCACATAAGCCCTACACAAACACAAGTGAGCCAGCAGAAGTTCCAGCTCCGTGACTCGCCAGGCTGCGGAAGCACGTCCCGCTGCCAGCCAGGGATGCCACACCAGGCAGATTCCTGGAGATGCTGCTGTGAGACCAGGCAGGGGACAAAGCTGAAACACTTCCCCTGGAAAAGGCAGTTTCAGTACTCAGCTCTCATTCTCCCTAAGCACCTGCAAGGGCACCCAGAGAGAAGCTCCACTCGCCGGGAGCAGGACTCCCAACGCCTCCATCGCAGGAGATGCGCTGAGCTGCGCTTTCCACACAGCCCTGGGGACACAAAGGCATGCGGGCAGTCACCGTGGCAGGACAGGGCAGGGCCGTGCCCGGGGCTCTGGGATCCGTGGCAGGCTGCCCGGAGCACACCGCACCATCTGTGTCCTCCTGCGCGACAGGGAAACGCCGCTCGGCGGGCAGAGGCAGCGAGCTGCGGAAATAGCGGCGGCGCCGCAGGTGTGGGGAGAACGAGCTGCGCCTTCGACAGAGCTCAAAGAACCCCTCAGCCCTGAAAGCCACGCTGTGCAAGAGCCCACACAATAAACAAGGGCAGGCCCACAGCTCCGCCTCGCTCACTGCAAGCCCTTCACGGTGTGCTTGCCCCCGAGAGCAGGGCTTGCCGCTGAGGCACACAGGAGGGCTGTGTGAGGAACATTAAAGGCTTTAAGGTCGTCATTACAAACCGTTCTTCTCCCCGAAAAGTCAGTCCTGAAACTGGCCAGAAATAAATGCTTTCTGTCAGTGAGGGCTGGGAACAGGAGGACGCTGCCTGGCACGTAGAGGACTTTATAAGTCTTGCAGTGTCATGAGCAGAAATGAAGAGAGCACAAAGCATTTGCACATTAACCAGCCAAAGAGGGATTCCTGCACACCAAGACTCTGGTCTTCACACAAGGCAGAATTAAGGTGCCGTGTTCATTTTTAAGGACAACACGTGCAGAAGCAAAAAAAAAAGAAATTAAGTTTTCTTCTTTGTACTTTACCATAAGCTTCAAGTAATAAATGGATGTGCAATTAAAGCATCCTCAAACCAGCCTCAAAGTCCAGAGAGCACTCAGGCTGAATTTAGGATTTAAATCCTGGGCTTCTAGTTATTCAATTTCCAAAATGAGGAGCACTGTCAAATAACACAGTGGTCCACCTCACAACAGCTGGCACTGCTGTGCCTTTCCAAAACTGACAGCTGACCAACATCACCTGCAAAACACAGCTCTGACATTCCCTCAGCCAGTGAATAAAGCTGGCAACACGCAGCCTCGCAAAACCACGTCTGTGGGACAAAGATTAACACATCACCCACATGATGAAACTGTGGCAAAACTGAGGTTTTATTAGCAATAAGGACTTTTAGGAGTAATAAGGATTCATGTTACTGGGAGAACAAAGAATGGGGATTAAGAAGGGGGCAACAGAAGGATGATCCTACTGCTGTATCAATAGGGATCTCAACAGGATAAATTACTGTGTCTTCATTTTAAAATAGAACACCTTTGGCTGTTGCAGCTACAAAAGGTGTCACAAAAAATCGTCTGTGTGCACAGAAAAAGGTCAAAGGACCCTGAGCAAAGTGAAATTCCTTATCCCATGCCTTTGATATAAACTGGAGATGGTTGGAACCAAGAAGCCGCTGAGGTTGCAGTTCAGAGAGAGAACTTCCTTTCCACTCTGTGCAATCACATCTTCCTGGCAAGGGACAGGAAGATCACAAATGGGACATCACCATTTCACCATCACTCCCCAAACCTCTTGTAGTTAGCGAAATCACGCCTTTTCTCACTCCATCAGATACCTGGCAGATAAGCACACAAAAATCCGCCTACAGCTGTCAAGCTGATAGCATCTGTTTTGACAGCCATGGCACAAAGGTCAGCCACAAACTTGCTTATAAAGGTCATTTTTCCAGCCCAGGGTGGAGGCAAAGGAGAGGGATTATTCTGGAAGTTCAGTAATGCCTCTCTCCTGTCACAGCAATAAACAGAACTCCCATACACAGCGCACGGCTCGCACCTCCCCTGCCTGAAATAATCCCTAAACCACAGGTTTTTGCGTTTCCAAGAACACCCAGCCGCACAGGCGCGCTTTGTTCTGCGTGGTTTTGGGTGCATTCCTCCCCGGACAGATTACCACTGTGTCCAAAATGCATCAAATCCATCGGAAAAGTTTATGGCAAACTAAGAAAGAAGTCAAACCAACCAGCAAAAAGCAGCCCCAAAGACTTACGTCAAGATTTCTTCTGGTTCTGATTTAAAACCTGGAAAACGTACGCGCAGCCAGAGGGACCCAGAGCTCCCATCCCAGATCCAAGAAGTAAGGGAGGGCAGCTGGCAAGCGGAACGCGATGTCTGGCTGAGGCTGTGATTTGCAATTTTAATTTCTAACTGAACTGTGCGCTGGCTACGATTACTTTTCTTTGCCGTGTGTGTTGTAAAGCGCTGGCTGCGCAGCGATGCCGAGAGCCTGACGGAGATGGTGACCGGCTCACCAACTCCTTCCCCGGGTGGCACCGGGGCAGAGGACACCCAAAAAGCCACGAGCGAGGCAGGCGCTGCCTCGACCTCCGGCCCCGCCCGGAGGGGATCCGCGAGGAGCGAAGTCGGCACAGCGGGACAGGTGCGGGCTGCGGCCGAACGCCCGCGGAGGATGCGCGGAGCGCCCGGCCAGCGCGTCCGTCCCCATCGCCCCGAGCGATGGATGGGCTGGCGAGCTCCCGGGCGCGCCTCGGCAGAACGCCCCGCTGCCGCTGCCGCTGCCGGGGGAGCCCGGCGCGGAGTGCCGGGGGCTCGGAGAGGGATCCGCAGGG
>VZTH01012289.1:32682-75481 GCA_013397815.1 Aleadryas rufinucha
GCACCTCCAGAGGATGATGATGATAACAAAAATGTTGTTTAAAACCAAGCAATGCTGGAGTCTGATCCCTGAGGGTTTGGCCAAAATACCAAAAAAGTTGAAAGAAATACAGAAGTCTCCCAGCAAACGAAGCACAGCAGGTGAGGGGAGGAGAAACCCTGTGTCTGACAGCTTTACCCCAAATCCTCAGTTTTCCACTGCTGGAAAAGCTCAGATCCAGAACTCTGCTGCAACAGAGGAAAGGACAGGCAGTGTCCTGGTGGAAGGAAGCCACGGTACAACCTTGGGACGGCCCGTGAGCCAGGGACAGAGGAAGGAAGATCCTGGTGGGTGGGTAATTCTACACCTGCGGGTGCACGGTCCCGTGCGGCACGGCACTCGCCCTCCTGGCCCACTGCCTCCTGCTCCATACCCATCCACCCATGGATCCATCCCAGGACTTCAAGGATGGCTGTGCCAACTCTGCTGCCTCTCCTCTAGGAGGAGATACCTCACTTCTCATCGTGCCCAGAAGAGCAAGTGCTCCCTCCAGGTTCAACATGCTGAGCCTGCTGTGGGCAGCTCCTGGGACCTGTTCAGCATATGATCACCAGCAGTCCATAAGAATACTCCTGTTTCATCTCTGTCCTTCATTCCAGCAGAATTTTAAATCATTGATGCCCTGACTGAGCCCTGAGTGAAGCCCCTCAATGGAAAAGGAAAAAGGTGTTGGGATTGTGCAAAGCTCCCCAAGGTTCATTCTCCTGATGAACTCTTAAAACAGAAAATGGGAAACCCCAAGGGAGCAGAGAAAGGATAAATGGGGTTCCTCACATGAGATCTTGCTGAAGGAAGACCAGGGCCCACTGTGGGAAAACACGGAGGTGAAGGAATGGGGCTGGAAGGAGGCAACAGCACCTGCTCAACCAACTCCTGAAGCCAGGCAGCTATTAGAGTGTGATCAGCTATCAGCTCAACTAATCCCCAGTGTAATTCCAGTTAAACCCATGGCATTACATTCAGGATTAACTCAGCTAAATAATACCAGGGTCGCCTTTTAGCATCACTCATTCCGTGCTTTTCCTCATACTGTTTTTCTCAATTAAGAGCAGATTAAATTTCTGCCACCAAAACAACCTAGCAAGGCTGTAAGAACAGGGAAGGAAACCTGAACACCAGATCCACCAGAAAAGTCCATGCTGGTACACTCAAATTCCCATCTTTACACCCTTTCCATGTTACCTTGCCTTTTTGTACCTTCAGTAAAGAAGAAGGGTGGAAAAGGTGCCCAACAGACCAAGGCAAGCAGGGAAACACACTTACTGAAGAACAAGAAGGGGTTTGTGAAGAAGAAAAGGCACAAAGAGGGGCTTCTGTAACAACAGACCACTCTAAACCATCCTGGCCTGACACAGCCAGTTCTAGAAGGGGCATTTTTGAAGGAAAACAACTTTTTTCATTAAAAGTGAGCTGTAGAAAGGAAAAGGGAAAGACAGAAAACTAGTGTTACAATGTAACAGAAAAATTAGCATCCAGAGCATGTAACACTTCCATGTTTCCCCTAGATACCTATCAGTGAGACAGAAAATGAGTCAACATTATCTCCATTTGTTGCATCATTCTTCACTTCTAACTTCATCAAAGTTATTTCCCTTCTAGGAATTAAACTGACTGCTCAAAACCTTCCTGAGAAGTTGAGCAAATAATATTTTGTGTGTAAGAGATCCAAGGGTTTTTCACCTATTCTTCCCAAGCACAATACAGAGAATGGTATGAACTTTTGTTACATTAAGCTATAACAACTAAATATATTTGGCTATTGCCACAAGTTTTAATTTGTGTGGGGCTTTTCAAGGAAGTAATTGATGAAACAGAAGCAGAAACAAAGCAAGAAAGAAAATCTAGTTGCTTAGCTCAAGAGACACAGATTAGTGACACACCGTTTTCATTGAAGAACTTCTTGGGCTACCGAACACGAGCTTCAGCCTCACGCAGCCAGGGAAAGCAGCAGCATCCCAGCAAAGCAGGCAGGGGCTGCCCTGGATCCCTGGAAGTGTCCAAGACCAGGCTGGACAGGGGTTGGAGCAACCTGGGATAGTGGAAGGTGTCCCTGCCCATGACATGAGTTTTAAGATCCATTCCAACTGAAACCATTCTGCGATTTTATGATTACAGGGAATACTTTTATATGTGGAGATTCTCAGTCTGCTTACAGGAGACTGTTGTTCCTCTCCTTACTGGGAAGGACAAAAGAAAGTTATGCCCTCGTGACCTGCCCTTGTGCACTTGGATTCAGCATTTTCCTGCAAAGTCTGTACCACCCTGACACCCCAGTCTCAAAGAGACAATAAATCCCTAGAGAAAAAGCTCTCTTAGGAGTCCACTGTGCAACCTGTTACACTAACAGAGTAAAATCTATACATAACTCCCCCAAACAGGCCCAGCAAGCAGCTGCTTGTGAGGCATTTGCTACATCCATCTTCCCCATTCCAAATCACCCGAGGAATTACCCCAAAGCACCAACGCTCACGTCAATGGTCACAAGCTGGCCACGACCAGTGTGATAAGTTCACCAACACCACCTCCCACCTACAAGAGGTGGAAATGAAGAGGCCACATCCTTTCTGCTCTGAGACATCAGCCCCAGAAGTGCTGCAGCCTCTGGGCAAGTGCCATGGAAGGAGAGGGCTGTGCCTTGCGATGTTCTCCCACATGGAAGGAAAAGGGGGGAGGTCACCGTCTCTGACTTTGCACAACTATGCTCTTAGATCCTCGCAGGAATTCCCTTATTTGATGACTGCTAGGTGAAAAAGCACTCCACTATTCCCTGCACTCAAAACTACTCCACTACTGCTGCCTCTGCTCTTGTTTATTTGCTTTCCTAGCACTGGGGAACCTGCAGATGAAGGTTCAGAGCCTTGCTTAGATTTTCAAGTGATGGAGACATATGGTTGTTGCCTTCAGCACCATTTCCTCTCAGATTCTCTGGCTTTGCTTTTCCAAAGTGCCAGAGGAAGCTGTCACCCAGTTAATGGAGCATCCTTCAGTCACTGGGAGGGTGACAAATTCTGCTCATCCTGTCCCCAGTGCATTAGGATCAGTACCTTTGAAATCTGAATATTCCCCAACTGAACACACGTAACACTTCTGGCATCAGCCTGCAGAGATCCCAGAGACACCAAACTGCCCCAACAAGCACTTCCAGCTTATCCACCTCACCTTTCACCCTTTGCACAAAGGGGCTTGAATTCTGTATGTAAGTCAAGGGTGGATCTTCAGCCCTAAAGCCTCACTTGTGAGATGTCAAATCAGAAATGAAAGCAAAGCACAGATTGATGGAAGCACCAGTGATACAGGATAGGGCATTACTTCCTGGAGTCAGCAATTAGGACTTTAATGAGAACAGGAAACATTTTTTTCCTTTCCTTGTTCTATAATTCACACACATGGAATCATCCTCAACTTTCAGAAAGCTGTTTGAGAGAACAAGAGCTCCAGAAGGGACATGAAATCAGCCACTGAAGCCTCCAGCACTGGCAACACCCACTGCTGCTGGGGACTGTCACAGCCAGCCAGAAACCAAGCTCAAAACCAGTTTGCCAGGATTTCACAATGGGACAGAGGAGCCCAAGCCAGGAACAAGCTCTGCACTTACTTGGGTCTTCTCATAATGCTGCAGAGCTCACTTTAAACAACCCAGAGCTGGGATTGCCAGGCCAGGTTTTTAATGCCCCAGTGACACAACCACGCCTGCTCCCCATCAGGATCCTGTTTTCCCACACCCTCTCTGGGCTGCACCGACAGTTCTGAAGGTTCCCAGTGCAACTGGTCCAGCCATGGGGATGGCACCCTACACAAGCAGCCCCTATGTAATAAATCCCCATAATCATTAGGGAAATGGTAAAAATAGAAAACAAATATAATCCCATAACTGCTTCTGTCATTCTCTTTTTTAGAGTGAGTACAAATGTGCCCTGTCCTCTGAGCACTGCTCAACACAGCATCTCAGGATGGGTCAGGTTGGAAGGGAGCACAGTGGGCACCCGGTACCACCTCCCTCATCCCAGGGCACAGCACTGTGTGTGCACAGCTCTGGAATAGGCCCAGGGAGGACACCCCACAGCCTCTCTGGAGAATCTGCTCAGGCTGGGCACTGCCCAGGGAAGAAGTTCAGGTGCAACTTCCTGGGCATCAGCTTCTGTCCATCAGATCCATAAACTAAGTTCTGACAGGGGTCTTTAGTTCTTCTCACTCGCCTCTTTATTCTTATTTCTCTTTTTCTATATTCGTATTTCTCTTTTTCCCTGTGCCTGTCTTTATAAAGTTGCAGTGCCTTCGAGGTTTCCCTGGCAGCCCTGCAGGGCCCAGAGCAACCTCAGCTCCCACTCGCAGACAGACCTCATGTTCTCCTCCTGTTTGCACACCATGGCTGCAAGATATAAAATATATAACACAAAATATATATCCCTACCAGGATCTGGACAACACTCTACAAGAAAGGGAATGTTGACTTTACAAATATATTTCTTTGGAAGAAGATCAAGGATTTTTATCGTTTTGTGGTGTGTCATATTGCAGTAAAGATATTTATTTATTGAGTGTAATTATCTACTACTGGTCTGTTGCCTTTGCCCTTGTGATTTCTTATCCCTATCACAGACTTTGACCCATATCCCTACCTTTATTCTCCTTTTACAATACCAGAATAAAGATCTCAGCTCCTGGAATTTTTTCAGACTCACCTTCCCTACAGTAACCTGGGAACTCAGGAAGTCAGATTAGAAGCCATGTATGTCTTCTTCCAAGAGCAGGCTGGCAGAAAAAAAGGCCAAAGATATCTACAAAGATACCAGGCTGGCTAAAACTGCCACCAGGGCAGTCATGACTGAAGGACAATCAGCTAAGGAAGGGCCCATTTAAAATCCAGCCTCTCCAGGGCCGGGCAGTGTTAGAGCTGGACAAGCACAGGCAGGTAGGTAGGTCAGCTCCTATCACATTTTGAAGTCTAATTTCATCCTAATCCTTTAACAAAGCAGCCAGCTGTGTGTGACAGCAGCTCCTACCTGTCGCTCCCTCCATCTCCAGACTGCAGGCACGTGTGAGCAGGAGCACCAAGCGCTTTTCCAGCCAGCACAGGGAAAACCCCACAGTCCCCACCTGTTTTCACCTGCCTTTGCTCCTGTGCAGGAACAGATTTAGGACCTGCAATACACTACTGGATTTTAGCACTTTTCCCCCTGTGCCATTTCCTAGTGGGATTTGTCACACAGATTTCCAGACAAGCTGTCGACCATGACAGATGTGTGCTGCTACCAACTAAGAAGAGTGACTGTTCTCACAGGAAACCATGTGAAGGGAAACTTTTTCTGGTTTGGTAAACTCAATTTCAATTTTGCTATTTTTAGAATAATCCAGAGAAGCCGTTTTACCACTCTCATAGAAAAGCCACTCTTAGGTAGAGATGATAAGCTTTAAAAAATCAGGGTGTCATTTACTAATTGTGACATGTGTTGGGTGCTTTATTCAAACACTGATTTTCATAGAATGGCCTGGGTTGGAAGGGACCTGAAAGCCCATCCAGTGCCACCCCTGCCATGGGCAGGGACACCTTCCACTGTCCCAGGCTGCTCCAAGTTCCATCCAACCTGGCCTTGGACACTGCCAGGGATCCAGGGGCAGCCACAGCTTCTCTGGGCAAACTGGCCCAATAACCATGATGGAGTTCAAAACTCCTGAAAGCTCTCCACTGCTGTACAGGATGGAAACAATTCCTCATTTCCCAGCAGAGCTGTCTGCTCCAGCTCAGGTCTCTGCTCTTCAGGCTGTGTGTGAGAGCTAAGAAGTAGGTCACATGAGCCTCTGCAATTCCTTGTCTTGCCTCAGCCAGCTGGAAGCTCCAAGCACACCCCCAGATTTGGCTTCCACGCCCAACTCCAGCCCCGTGCCCCAAGCTGGGTGATCAACACATGCAGCACCTCCTGGGAGAAAAGAAAAAGAAAAGAAAGAAAAGAACCTGAACTTATCAAGGACCCCTTTGAGTCACCACCTCTCTCCTGCCTGAGCAGGGACATGGAACTCAGGGGCACAGGACAGTCAGGCCATGGCACGCTGGGAGCGGCATTTGCTGCCAACTCTGCCTGGAAAGGATGGAGATGGAGACAGGGGAGATCTGCTCCATGGCAACACTGGAGAATCCATCTCACCTGACCTCAAACCCAGGAGAAGAAAGGCAAAGGGGGAACCTCGTGATTATCCCCAGAGATAATCAACCCCTGTAAAACCAAACATCCCTGTTGGTGGGTTCAGGGCAGAGCCTGCAGTCCCTACAGAGGAAAGATGTGCTGTTCTTGGCCACACCAAGGCCCACGAGGGCTGAAGAACAGTCTGATAATTCTGGGTTATGTGAGATGAAATCTGAACCCCAAAGGCTTTCCTGCAAAGCCAAGTCCCAGCAGGACTTTGCATACGCTTCGTGCTTGGGAGGGCTGGGAGCACGAGGCCCTGGGGAAGCAGATCCTGGATAATAAAAGCAGCAGGCATGCAGGCAAATAGAGAAATGCAGGATATAGTCAGTAACACTCTTTATATTGCAAAAACCCAAATTTGTACTATGCAAATCCATATGCAAGAATCGACCTGTGGCACTCGGTGAGAACGTTCTGTAGCAGAAGATGGGAACCAAAGCACAAAACCTCCACAGGGCCACAGAAAACAGCCCTTGACCAACCAAATCAATATAAAAACCTCCCTGGCCTAATGATTAACCTTCCCAAGAAAAATGTTGGGGAGGTGTCCCTGCCAGCAGCGAGCTGGTTGTTAGACCTCATCTGGAAAACCAAGTACAATTGTGGTCACTTCAGTTCAAAAGAACTGAAGTGAAATGAGCCAGCACACACCAGAAAGAAGTCAGGTGAGGAGGAGAGATGAAGAGGGATCAACTTATCAGATCTGGCAAAGCAAAGACTGAAATGAGATGCAAGTGGCATCTCCAGAGGGATCAGGCAGGTCAATGACTATGTCACGACGCAGAGCAAGGAGACAAAGGGTGAGTGTAGCGTTACAGGCTGAAAAATCAAACCCCAGAGTACTTCAAATCTCTCTTCTGGCACATAAACCAGGAACTGGAGCTTAGGGAGTTGGGTTTTTTACATTGATAGGTGGATGAGAGGCTGGACACGACCTGGCTGTGTGCGCTGGCAGCCCAGAAAGCCAACTCTGTCCTGGCTGATCCAGCACAAAGGTGGGATCCCAGAGCATTAAGAGCCACCTCCATGTGCTTTGGACAGAACTATCTGATCGTTTGAAAATATTCCCTCTAACCCATCCCTTGTCTATCTATTCTAACAAATCGATTATTCATTTCAAACTACCATCATTAAAAAATACAGGATATTGCACGTTCATAAATATTAGAAAGAAAAGTTGTTCCAATTTGCAGAAGTATTTTTAGGCAACCAAAATCCTCAGAGAGCAGCAAATTGCATTAATAGCAAGAAGGAGCAATACATCATACACAGAGGACATCTTTGGGATGCTATTTTGTGTGGGGGAAGTGTGAAATAAAAACCTAGAAAAGTTCACAAGAATTATCATTTCGCTCCTTTTCAAGCTGACAGCACAGCCTCACCTTGAACAGTGTGTGCAAGTGTGACCCAAGAAATGTATTTATAGGCACGGGGTAAAACCAAGCCAAAAAATCAAAGTAGCAATGAGAAGAAAATAATAACTTCAGCACAAGGAATAAATAAGCAAGATAAGCCCCTCCCATGTGGGAAAAAGAAAATCAAAGTCACAAGTAGCACAAGCGGGATGCAAAGAGGTCAAGTGTTTAACTCCTCTCCCAATAAAAGTGCTCCAAGGAATGGGATGAATTGCTGGTCTTGAGGAAAACAACACTGAAACAAGATCTGTATCACAAGAACTGCTCCAGAACACATGCCAAGGCTCACCATTTGCATATGGTAAGTAACTCTGCTAACTGAGAATGTTGGAAGCTCTCACTGTTTGCAAATCACAGCTCCTGGAAACGTGGCTGAAATTCCAGTCTAGCAGGTGGCTCAAATGAGAGCAGCTGGATCTTCCAAAGCTCCAGCTCAGCTTCAGCATCCACCACATCCCACTGCCAAGCAAATCATGGAATCACAGAAGGGCCTGGGTTAGAAGGGACCTCAGAGATCATCCAATCCCACCCCCTGCCACAGGCAGGGACACCTTCCACCGTCCCAGGCTGCTCCAAGCCCCAATGTCCAGCCTGGCCTTGGACACTGCCAGGGATCCAGGGGCAGACACAGCTTCTCTGGGCACCCTGTGCCAGGGCCTGCCCACCCTCCCAGGGAACAATTCCTTCCCAATATCCCATCCATCCCTGCCCTCTGGCAGTGGGAAGCCATTCCCTGTGNCCTGATCCCACCTGGATCCTCTTTCTGGAGTGCTCCCCAGGATCACCTGGGCACCTTCTGTTTCTGTAAGAGGTTCAGGATTTGTTATCACAGCCAGGGAAGCATTTGAGAGCTAATCACAGGTCACTAATGTGGACAAGCCTGCAGAGCTTTTCTGACTCCTAAATAAATACTACAAAATTCACCTCACTCCCTCCATACTACTCCTTCCACAATAATCCCTTCCCTGAATACAAGGGATTTGCTTCTGCTAACTGAACACAGTAAGAGGTGTGCTCTAACCTTTCAGCAGAATGGCAGAAAAACAATGCTCCCTTTAAACCCTTTCTCAAAGGAATTGTTAAATTAAATAAATAAATGAATCCATCACCATAAACTTCACATGCTGTTAGCCTGAACCTACTCAGTCCTGATTTTATGTATTGAAAGAAGCTGGAGAGAAAAAAAAAAATAGCTGTAAATGCAATTATCTATATATAATCTTCATTTTCCACTTCTGGAAGCAAACAAGGGAGGGAATAAAGTCACACGGCCTTTACAAACACCTCCCTGTATCAGATCTGGAAGCAGCACCCAGCTCTGGCCTGGCATGTGCTCCATAGCCAATGAAAACCCTCTTCAAAAACATTATCAACATCAGAAACAGAGCAATTTAGAAATAGTTTTCTACTTACTGGACCACAAATCCTGAGAAATCAAGCAGAAAACCAGCACTCAGCAGCTGAACTGGATACAAAGGAGTTGCTGAGTCTTCATGAAGATGAATTTGAAGGTGGCAGCATGTCAAAGCCAAAATGCACCCACACCCCAGCAGGCAAAGCAACACGGAACACAGGCAGGACTTGGAAACAAAGAACCCCCTGCACACACAGCCAAGGGCAGCCTCCCCAGCTCCTGACAGTGCAGGTGATGCAAGTGCAGCTGGCCCTGGGACAGCACATCCAGGGGAGCCCGAACCATGGCAAGAAAAAGCCTCCCCAGAACTCCGAGTGCTCTGACTCTCCGTGGCTCACAGGGTGGGCACACCAAGGCACTGGCACTCAGGTGTGACTCTTCTTCTCAGGGTCCTGCCTGACCACCCTTTGCAGGACACGAGACCTTCACTCCAGGCCAATCAGGTCAGAAGAAAAGCTACAGTTTAAAGTCCAGGAAAGCAAGAATTTAACAATTTAAAGATATTATTCCTGTCACTGCAGCACCTGATAATATTGACTTCCTTTTGAAAAGTTAGACAACAAACAACTCTTTAATGTGTTACAGACCCCAAAAACAGGGAGAGAGGGAGATGGATGGTGGTGATCATATTCCACCCCCAAAGGCTTGATGTGGTGTCTTAACTGGAGAGGCATTTCACTCCTTTGCCTGTGACTGTACAATCTGGGGGGCTTTTCCCTGTTTTAAACAAAACATCCTCTATTGTCTTCCATTTCCAGCTGTCTTACAGACTAACACATCTCCACAGAAAATGCAGAAACAGCCCTTAATCGAAGGTGCCATCCCAGCCAGCACACCCTTTTTGCATCTGCAAAAACCTTGTCAGGAAATTGTTGCTGCTTTTTATACCAGGATTCCTGGAAACAAGAGTAAATCTTTAGTCCTCTCAAAATGTAGGAGTAAAAACCTAATTAAGGCATTTTCTATTAGCCACCGAGAAATATGATGCCTTAAAATAATCAGAGACACCAACACAAGTAACAGCAACCTCCCAACTGTATTTTGAAGCAAATCACAACCATGATACCAAGGATCGTGTCATTATTGCTGCTCAGAGAACAGAGATGAACAAAGTGTGCAGTTTTATTTCACAGCACTAAAAAACCACAGGTTCTCCAAATTCATCCAGTTAGTACCAGATCATTACAAATCTGCATTTGACAGCTCCACGCTAACCAGAACAACAGCAGCTCTTACCAGACAGAAAAAATTCACTTGCCAGAAAGATTAAACATTTAACAAATTAAAATGTACTTCACAGGTATTGAAGGCCAGCGTCCGAGAACACTGTTGGTATTTTCCATCAGTGAAAGCTTCCAGTTTCAGAAAGGCTGCAAAGAGAGTCCTTGACAGATGACTGAGATGAGGCCTCCAGAGCCACAGGAAGGAGGAGAAAGCATTATTTGTCTTGCAGGACTTCTGCAGGATGTGGGAATGTGCACTGCCAGGACATGTGGCAGCCTGATCAAACACTGCATACTGAGCTAGGGCCCAACTTTGGAGAAGTATTTTTATCCATTTTAGTTTCCTTTTTTTTAAGTATCTAAACAAATGTCTATGTTTATTAGACAAAAGGATGAGAGTGAAGTCACCTCCCCAGTACTAAGAACCAAAGTGCCCGGAGTATTTACATGTCCCAACACTTCCATAGTGCTTCAGTGGTGCAAGGTTTCCACACAGCCTCTAATTCTGCCAAAGGAGTGAGTCAGAGCATCCTCTAAACACAGATCAGAGCCCCAACAGCACATCTTCCTTTCCAGTTAATTGCTGAGAGTCACTGAAGAGAGATCTGTTACACTGGGGGTATGAGGAACCTGTGCTCTGAGGTGAAATCGGGAACAGCCTCTGAGGAATCCCCCAGAGAATTTAAACATACAATCAAGCTGCTAATGCACAAACAAAGGGTACTCCACAACAGAAGGAATTTTTTGGTTCCTGCACCTCATCTGGCACACAATCAAGAAAGCAACCAAGTGCGATGTATTCGTCCCTCCATAAGGAAGAAGGATGTATCTTTTAACAAATACGATGTCTTAAAATCAGTCTTGCTGAACTGACAACAGAATCTTCCATTCATCTCCCATAGTCAGGCTTTCATCCCTTCTGTTCATGAATAATCACTGACTCACAGAAAATATTTGTTCAAGGGTGGATTTTCTCACTCTTGTATCTGCCATTTCCAAACCTGACTGCCTTTAAACAAAGGCTCATTTCTTTGCAGCCTGACTCAAATGTTGCAATGAAGTTCCTAACTGGGATCTGTCACAACCACTACCATCAGTTGACCTAGTCTCAAGGTAGGTTCGTGAAAAAGGAGACATGCAAAGGTGATTGAGCAGTAGTCATATGCAGGGGCTGACAATTATCCTGACCTATATTCCTCTGATTGTTGCAGAACTGAACTCCTCCCTAACCATTTCCCCAGCTTCAGAAAGAGCTGCAGATTTAACACAGGCAAGTGCTGAAATACTTGAATCAATATCTTCAGTGATCTCTTGGTCTCTGCAGCAAGTGGTGCACTAATGGAACACACAGTGTTTCACTACAACCACAGGTAGGGAAATGCCCTTAACTCAGAGAGCAACAGCAAAAAGCAGGTGTTCAGTTGCTCCTTAACTTACAGGTATGTAAACCTGAAGTGCTTTTATACAAGGCATATTAAGAAGAAAAAAGTGACAAAAAGCTGAGTCTTCAGGAAAAATTTAAAAAGAAGAAATCATACACTAAGTGTAACTCCTCAACTTGGAGTTTGGCTTTCTTTTTTCTGGTTTTGTTTTTGCAGCAGTTCTGGGGGTGAGCCCAAAAGAAGGACTTATCAGGTGCATGATAAGACATTTATATCCTCAGCTACTGCAGGCTATGCTGTGGTAATCACTTATTCCAACCCTTCACCTCCTGCCCAGGAAACACAGCAAATTAAACCCCACTTTACAGGGTGAGCTCTGAACACTCATTACTTCCACTCCCTCACTTCTCTAAGAGCTACCAGCACCATAAATCCATACCCTCATCTGCTTTGGGGCAACTTGGTTCAACAGCCATTCCCCTGCAGGTGATGAAGGAATTTTTATCTGACTTAATTCAGACATTTCTCATCAGTTATCTTCCGTTTTCCTTTTACTGTCACACTGCAGAGCTCTGAAATACTTTCCAGCTTTCAGGAATAAGGGAATCTACTTAAAGCACAGATGCTTTAAAAGATCACCAGTCCTTCTATGCCATTCACCTCTTTAAAACCAGCTGCATTTCAAAAGCAAGAGGGCACATCAATTGTGTAAGGCCTACACAAAGGGCAGCTTGCTTGGTGCCTTAAAGTTAGCAGAAGTCAAGTCTCAGCCCAATCTTTATACAGTTCAAAAACGTGGATTTAGAGTTAGCAACAATTCCATTTCAAGCAGGAGGCTGGAGACATCAGAGGTGCTTTCCAGCCAGAGCTGGTGGGAAAACTGTCAGCACCTGGCCAGGACCAAGATGTTCAGAGCCATGGCACAGACTAACCTGAATGCCCCAGTCCAAGTAACACCACAAATGGATGTTGTTAGTGAAAGGACACTCCAGAGCACATAGAGAACAACTGCTGCATCTCCCAGAGCACCTTAAAGGAAGAGTGACAACTTCCACTCCCTCACTTCTCTTTTTTTCCTACTTCTTTTGAAAGATAATTTACTTACCCTGGAGACTAACTTGTTATGCAGGATGGGTTGATGATGACTGTAAGACTTAATTCCTTGCCCCTTTTCAAGCAGGTAATGCATGCAGGAATTCCTCCTGCTTTAAAATGCCCGAAATAGAAATGGTGCTGTCCAGGCAGAAGTTGTGCAGCTGTAGAGAAGAGCTATGCACCCTCTCCCTTCTGGAAGCTTGGGAAAAGGATCAAAAAAAAGGTTTGAAGTATTTCATGCATGGCACAGGAAAACAGCAGCTAGAAACACAGGCAGCACAAAGCAATACTGAATCGGTCCAACCACCTTCAGATCCAATAAAATAGAAGCTGCCCCAGCTCTTAAATCCATCTATGGTCCATTCATAACAGCACTGACCAATGAAATCAGCTTATTTGTACATACAAACACACAGGTACTTGTGTCTTGCATCACGCATTTGTTACAACTTCCCTGTGACAGCAATTGTTTTTGCACTTCTGCTTATGCAACAGAGAACCAGTGCACTGAGCTGAGACAACTCCCCAATCTGCAAGGTTAGAAAGTCAACACAGCAGCAGCAAATCATCCAAAGTGCTTGTTCCCAACACCTGTGGAACTGAAGCCAGACCAATTTGAAGAACGCCCGCTTCTGTCTCGTTCCCTCACAGCTCATCGACAGCAGTGACGTTGACTTTGGGCAATTCACACTCCTCTTTGAAGTGGCAGTTTTCCAGGATGTCCTTGTAGTAGTCCTTGAGGTCTGCGTAGGTGGAGACGGTCTCATTGGAGTGATGGAAGGACAGCAGTTTCTCATTGAGCAGCAGCTGCACCTGGTACTCCTCCTGGGAGGCGTTCACGTGGTCGCAGTGGTAGAGCACGAACACCAGGTTGGCTGCATAAGGCACGATGCGGCCGCTGCGGAATTTCCGCTGCATGTGCCGGGCGTAGTTGTTGGCCAGGAGAGGCTCGTCATCTTTGAAGTAACCCATCAGGGCAAGCAGGGGCTGGAGGGTCTCTGCGTGCCCAACTTGGACAATCAAAGGTGAAGAAATTGGTTTGGAGCTACAAAAGAAAAGAAGCAGAAGGGATGAGCAAGAGCCTGTGCTTTAAGGCAAAACAGCAACACGTTGCACAGCTGTCAGCAATCACGGCTGAAGGACACCTTGAACTTGTGTTACTCCTGAGAAAAACCTGTTTGGGAATTTCAGTCTGTTACAGACACTTTAAATGCAGCTTCCTAAACTTTGTCCAAGTATTTATCGGAGGCCAACGCAGAGAGGTTCAGCAAGGCCAAGTGCCGGGTCCTGCCCTGGGCTCACCCCAAGCCCTGCAGCTCCAGGCTGGGGCAGAGTGGCTGGAAAGGGCCCATCGGGAAAGGCCCTGGGGGTGCTGTGCCAGCAGCTGGACAGGAGCCCAGGGGGCCCAGGGGGGCACGAGGCCAATGGCCCCTGGGCTGTGCCAGCCATGGGGTGGCCACAGGCCCAGGGCAGGGCCCGTCCCCTGGGCTGGCCCTGCTGAGGCACCTCGAGGGCTGTGTCCAGTTCTGGGCCCTCCCGGCCACAGAGCCCTGGAGGGGCTGGAGCGTGTCCAGGGCAGGGAACGGAGCTGGGAAGGGGCTGGAGCTCACATATACAGTCAAGCCCTTCATTGGATGTGAGAGAGTCTCCTTCAAATCATCAGCAGCATTTACCAAATTTAGTCTGAAGACAGTGATCCAGTGATGCAGGAGAACAGTCGTCCCTCCCCAGTTTACCAGTCCAAATGACCAGCAGGAATACTGCTATTACTAATTCCTGAGGACACCAAGCAGTCCAGAAGGAGATGATGCTCCATCAGCAACAAGTCAGCAAATCAAGCCACTGACTTGTACCATGAACCAGGACAGTTTATGTAACAAAAGGTTTTATGTAACAAAAGGTTACACACTGCTCAGCCAAAGGGGAGATAAGAGCTGGCTTGCTGTGCCAGGAAGTACCAGCCAAGAGGAAAATCTGACCCTTGCTCCAGAGAAGGATGATGGCTTTTGGGGACCATTTCCAAGTGGCCCAGGTCACTTGATCTAATACAGGTAAATACAGGTTTGGCTTTCAGGAGATGCATCTTGATTGGTGTGAAAAGGAGGCGTTTCCTCTGCCCCAACCCAAAGTAACAGAAAAATGGTTAACTGGGAGACTTGCCTGTGGATTGAAACTTTGATCAGCTCAGCAGGAATTCAGTGCTGGGCCAGGATGGGCCCTACCAGCTCAGTGTAGCCATGGTGTTTGTGCAGTCTGACACACACCTTGTATCACGCTTCTGGTGAGCCTGAGCCCTTCTGAGTCCACTCCTCAGACTCTCCCCTTAGTCAAAACATCCTTTGAAAAAAATATCCAAATCCTGCCTCTGTTTCCCGTTCAAAAGAAGCAGCAGTCAAACCACAGAAAGGTTCTCTATGGAGGACATCGTATTTTTTTCCACCTATGCCTTTGCTGCACCAAGAGCTTTATGCTGACCACACTCTTCCAGCTCCTCCAAAATCAGTGCTCCTGCCCATGTTCTCCCCTTGCTATGGATGACCCCTTTACTCATTTTAAAATTGTAAAGCTTTTGGATCCTTGAATCCCTTTCTCTTCCCTTCCCTCTCCTGTCCATTTGACTAGTTGATGTGTATCCTTCCCATCCACACACACCTGCAGGGAAGTATTTTTATGTTTTAGGACACATTCATATCCCTCCTCCTGTCACAGCAGCAAGACACAGATGTCTGTGGAAGGAGACAGAAGGCCATGCCTTTGATCTCCAGCAATTTGCAGCTCAGGAGTCTCCTGGGCCAGAGCTGGCTTCTAGGTAATGAATCATTCCTTTGCCAAAACCCTCCTTAAATCCACGTGTGTTTCTAGCACACACAATATCCTGTGGCAAGGAGTTGCACAGCTTCATGCACTGCTCTTCATTTTTTCTATTTGTAGATGCCATGTCCCATTTAATCTGTTCTACTCACAGCTTTGCAGTACTATTCTTCCCAAGCTGAGAAACCCTACCTTAGTCCTTCCACAATTTTCCACATGAGCTGTATCCCTTTAGATCAGAGTATTAGAAAGCACAATACTCAAGAACCGTAAGCTACATCATAAATCCATGCTACACTCATGAGCTCTGTGCTTAATTCCTGATATCCAACATGGAATCATGGAACGGTTTGGATTGGAAGGGACCTTAAAGATCATCTCACTCCAATCCCCTGCCAGGTCAGGGACACCTTTCATAGATCAGGCTGCTCCAAACTCTGTATGTCTGAAGTCTGAGGCATCTCCAGACAGCTACAATGACCTCATAACTCAGCTCCTGAGTTTGAATTCTCCCAGATTCTATCCAACAGGTGATAAGAAGATCATTTTTCCCCATGTGGATTACTTGACAGCTCTGCAGTTTTCCAGCCCAGTCAGTCTCACCAGGTCCTTTTACAATCTCCCTAGTAGAAACACTTCATCTTATTTATCTTGAATAAAACTGCCATATTTGCAATGCCACTGAACTTGTCACCTCTTTTTCCTGGGTCATTTATAACATTCCAAGCACGTCAGATTGTTCCAGCTTTATCTCTGCTAGGAAATAAATCGATCAGCTGTCCCTACCCTCCATTTCTTGTAATTTTATCAATTTTTTCCCCTGTGTAAAGGACCTTCCCCCTTAACCCCATCTGCCTGATTTCTTTAGATACGGAAACCTGTTGAGAAACATGTTTGGAAATCATGACTGTGGCTACCAGATCACCTTATTTCATTTTTGCTGATCCCTCCCAAGAGCTCCAAGAGGAATGCTTTCCTTTTCAAGGGCCATCCTAGCACTTCTCAGGTGTATCAAGGTGCTCAGCAGTACTAGTCTGGAGCATTATTTCTACAAGACTGGCCTGGAATTCTGATTCTCTCCTGGAGCTGCTTTTTAAGTTTTCCCCTTATTTAATTATTTGTATTTTCATGTCAACCCAGATGCACAGTGGTCTGTGTTTTGTCAACTAAGAAGGAAGCTGGGAACGTAAATATGCTGCTAGAATCTCCAAAACAACCCTACACAGGCATTACTGACTCCACAGGGAATGGAGTTCACATCCCACCACTCAAAAAAGGTTTCAGAAATGCTAAGACCAAAAAAAAAAAAAGTTAGCATTCTGGCTATCAATGCTGGCTTTAAGCAAAGTTTGGCTCTACTTTCCAGTTGATGCTAAGCAGGAACGTTGAAATGGAAGTAAATCACAAAAAAAAATAGCAAAAAAAAAATCATAAAAAATCCCATCAAGGCATGTGTTTGCAAAGCAGGAAACAAATTATAGCACAGGCAAGTTTTCAAGAAAAGTTTTCAAGAACAAGGGAAGAAGTGACAAAAGAAGGACTAAACAAGGTGCTCATTTCAGTCTGACTTGAGTTTTTCCTTCACCTGCTGTAGTCTCACGAAACCCTCATGCCAACAAGCCAAACAGCCTTGGGAGGCAAAACAAACCTCTCCAACTCAGAGCTATCCCACTGGATTAGTTTAATGAGGATTAGAACTGTTTCCTGATACGACACAGTCCTGAGCTCTCCACAGCCTTTTTAACACAGCATGTCTGGTGATACTGGTGATGGCCCAGACTGCTCCAGCTCTCCCTGTTCAGTCTCCAGGGTCAGGACTCCAGCTCAGATGTGGTTTCCTATAATCCAGCAATGACAATCAAACTAACCATCAAGGTTCAACAGCAATATTTTTAATAGTGGGGAAAATGAGGACAGATTAGCTCTTCAGAGAATACACACAGGCAAAGGTTACCACTGCCCCTGCATTTCTGATAAAGCCAGAACAAGCAACAAAACTCTGATAAACAGTAGCACAGGCTAATAAAATATTAAGTGGCAGGCCTGATGTTTCCACATTCAGTTTGTCTCACAGCTGATCAATGACTCAGCATCTTGTTGGAAGCATCAAAGTTCTCAACATTGTACTCTGGCAATTGCTAGTGATATTTCATTCCACTTTTCCCCTCCCTTTTATTTACTAGAACATGGCTTGGGAAAGCCCACTGAGTCAATCTCATTCCCACCTTTGAAGGGAGATGAAGGGACTGTGCATAAACCTCTGCCAGAAAATATGAGGAGCTTGTTTGAAACTGATTGGTTTCATATTCATCTCACGGGGCACTTCCAAATGAGCAGAAGGGGCTCTCAGTAGGCAGAGCACAAGCAGGGTTCCTTGGAGAGATGTGCCAGCTCCTGAACTGCCCACATTGGGGTTTTAGAGATTTTTTTTTTTTTTTACCTTTTAAATAAATCTGATTACAGATAAAAATGAAGAAAGTACTGAACAATTCAGCAGCACAAGCCAAAAGTCAAGTCTCACCATGGGGAAGACAAAAGTATCGTGGAGAAGCACAGATGTGAGATATATTATCCAGGCAAATTCTAGTTCTTCTGGATCTCAGCAGATTTGGGTTTAACCCTGAATATTCTGCATCAGCTCACTCATCCTCAAGAGCAGATCATTCCTACTCTTCCCAGGACTACTGATAGTTCATTTTCCATACGGAAAAAGTGAACTTTCTTTTAACCAAAGTTTATTTCCTAAGCACTGACTGGATTTTCAGTTAGAAATAACCCAAAGCCCAGGAAATAGTGGGATAAGAAGAAACATTTCCTGCTGCAAACCTCAACTGGCCAACCTTCAAACCTCATGTAAAAATCCCTCCAACAACTGCAAAGAAGGTAAGTTTTAACATCTGTTTAACAAGCAAGCTTAGACTGCATTTTGTCCCTTTTCTCCCTAATAAAAAAGCCAGGTCACAGGAGTCCAAAACCTGTTTTCAACTATGGAATGAATTCTTCATCCTTCTCACTTCCCCCTGTGATTTATTGCAGGAAAAAAAAAAAAAAGCTGGACAAACCCTAAACATACCAGGAAGCAGAAGAGATCAGGGAACACAGTGGTGGGACTCAGAGGGCAGCAGAAATATTTAATAGTGGTGATGCTCAGAGGGTTGTCACCGGTGGGAAGAAGAATAAAAAAAAAAGTTAAAAAAAAAATCTGTCAAATAGTATTAAGTCCTCGTATGTCAAAACCTCCACCATAAATATAGAAGAGAAGACAGCCAATCATTCCTAGAATCAGCACCAATACAACAAAATGCCACGACTAAAACTGACAAGATAAAATTTTTCTTCTGTTGCAACAAGGAACAAGCTCCCTCATGACAAAAGCAAACTTGAAAAGCTGACTGGACTACACAAAACTCATTAAAAACCCTGATTAAAAGGCTCTTATCTAGTCCTGCAGCACTTAATCACTGAGAGCTAACTAGGCTTCCTTGTGTTTCACTGCAGAGCTGCTGCACTTCCAAAGGCTCTTTCCTGGCTGATCCCACCTCTCCCATTGTTTCAAACCTCAGAGATTTGCAGCAGCACCACGCTGATGCTCAGTGTTGATCCATCACGAGCCAAAACCAAACCAAGAAGGCCATGCCAGTTGTCAAACCCTTCCTGCCCAAGGTGGGCACTGGTCAGACCAGTTCATTTGCCTGTTACTTGCCTAAGTACTGTTTCTTTTGGGTTTTTCATTCTTACATAAAAGGCTATGACTCTTTATAAAAGTTGCTGAGATACTTTTTCAGATCAATCCTGAGCAAGCATGTATTAACTAATTAACGTGAGATTAAGGACATGCTGGGGAGTCTGAAAGGCACAAGAAACTTTAAATCTCTAGTTCTGGGCAGACAGGTGAACAGCCACATTCCCAGGGGAGATCCTCTGGGCTGCCCAACTCTCTGAGAGAAGTCAGCAAATACACACACTTCAGAAAAGCAGACACTGGGATACTGCTGAATGGGCCACAAGGATCTGTGGAGAATTTCACACCTCTGGCTTTCCCAGAAGCTTCCTTTAGTCATGTCAGAAGTCCCACCGTTGAAAGGTGGAGCAATCAACCATACACTATGATACAGAGCTGCTGACTGAGACATCAGCTGTTTATTAATGGAAGTCATTCCAGCAGCAGTGAAGGGTTTTTAATAAACAAACTGACTGAACATTTGAACCTGAGCAAAAGGGGATTTTCAATCTAATTATTTCATTGCTACTGCATACGCAGAAGCTTTTTGCTCAGTTTCCTTTGTACAGATGATAAAAAGAGTTTTGAACTGTGGAGTGGTTTTAGATCATCCATTATATTCCCCTGTACTGAGTCATAGGTTTGGAAGGAGCAATTAGGGCACAGCAATAAATGACTCCTGAAAGGTTACCAATTGTGTTGGGAAGTGACCTGCAAAGAGGAAGGCAAATTATATGGAACAATAAAAACTACCAATAAATTGCCAAATTAGTCTGTTTACCGTACAGCTTTGTGGTACAACTCACAAAGATCACCGTCACTTGATCTTGAACCATATTCAAATTCAAATAAGTCTTTTTTTTTTTTTTTTAAACCTTGGACCCATTTACTCTCTCATAGGAAACCACCACCAAATATTTTGCAACGCGTATGGGCATCTAGGCTGGTATTATCAATACACACTGTAAATACTGAGATGGCTGCACAAAGCATCCTCCCAGTTTCCAGAGCCTTATGGTAAACCATTTGGACACTACAAGCAACAACAGGTATTTAATATTCTTTCACCAGCAGGAAATATTAAGTATTTGAAGCTAGAAGGAAAAAAATGAAAAGTCTAAACCAGCTTTAGTGAATATGCCTAAAGTGTGCCACAACTGATTTGCAAATCCACCTCTGCCCAAGAGTGCAGCTGCAAAGGTTTTTAAAATCACATGAGCAGCTTCATATTGCAATAAGTACCAAAGACCTGGATTTCTCATCAACACACAGAGTTCCTGTGGGCAGAATACTGTTCATTAAACTGCTGGGAAAATCAGCAGTGAAAAGTAATTCTCCACGAGCTTCTCTGGCTATTTTCGATCCCTAGCAGGCAGACTTAGAAAAAACACAATTCTTAGTTCATAAAGCACTTTATAATTGTGAAGACATAAGACAACTGCCCAACTATGCCATTTCAGCACAGCAAATAATAAGGGTTTGATATGGAACAAGTGAAACTTTTAACCAAAGTTTATTTCCTAAGTGAAAATGGTTTCATTTCATATACATCTCTTGTGATACATTTCATTATATTTTTGTAACTAAGAAAATTTGTGTGGAAGAGAGTCCCAGCTCCCAACCTCTCCCTAGAAATGTGACCATGACACTTCCTTCCAGACTGGTAAGGAGGTATGGAGGAATGTGGTCCTGAAAGGTCCACTGAGCTGCTTTCTTCTAAAGAATTAACCTTTATTAGAAATTTATACTCCATTGCTAACTAGGGTGCAGAAGAACGGGGGGGGCCCATGCACTGGGCTAACAGGAGGTGTTCATTAGTACAGCTACTGACAAATCCTACATCAGACCCAAGCTGCTGAAGAGATATTCCACCTTCCCACCAGCTCTCTCGATGGGGGCAGTTGCCAAAAGCAATCACAGAGTGAAAATCCCTTTCACAGCTTTTAACACCATCTTGCTGTACAGCAAGGCCTACCCAGAAGAGACTATTGCTTAAACCCCAGAGTTACGCTGGAATTTACATGATGAAAGATCCTAAAACATCTGAAATTTCGCACTGCAAATTGAAGGTGGGACTAATTAGCAATAGGTATTTATTACCACGTTCATCATATTCTTAAGGATAGACTAATCAGCAGGATGGGTTTTCCACCAAAGAAATAAAAGCAAGCTTTGATAAGGCAACTAAATTTGGTGAGCAGATTGCAAGGGCAACAATCACTTCATGGAAGAAACAGGTTTTCTCTTTTCAATTTCACTGTAACTGGGAATGAAAACAGAACAAAGCTATTGAACATAAATGCATAAAGTGTGCTACAAAAACACAGCTTTGCCAACACTGCTCTCCACTGCCAGCTCTGGAACAGAACAGATAATCCAGATCCCTCAGCTTCTTCCCAGAACAGAAACGCTTCCCTTTCTACTTCTGGATAGTCCCATCTAAGCTTTCCAAAAAGAAAAAGAGATCTTGGAGCAAAGATAATACCCTAGAAGTAAATGTCTTGCTCTTAAACTTTTAGAGCAAGCAGTCACTTATAAATCAATGCTAAAACACCATTAAACTGAAACAAAATTCCACTGAAAGACATTTCATCATCACAAAAGTTAATTTTCTGAAAATGCTGCAAAAATATTTAACCTGTTGCCTTGAAGATGACCATCGCCATAAAAAGAAAGAAGAGACTAGTGTATCTTTTCATTTGTATGTTTTCTTGGTTTCATTTGTACTCTCACACTGCCACAGGATGTCTCTCTGTATAAATGAGAAAGAGAAATCTCTCTCCCTAGATGAAACAGGATTAGCTGCACCTCCACTCCCTAGATTCCAAGGGAGACAAGCTGTTCCAAGACAGTAGCCCTGGTAGATTCCCACATCCTCTCCAGGTTACCCAACCCAGTTTATTCCCAGGTCTCCAGTGCTTTACGACTGCCACCTTCCGTTGTGGAAGGGAGTAACACATTCCTGAGGCACTCAGCTACCTCAGCTCTCTCGTTCCTGTTTAGGATGATGCTCATCCTGAAGACTGCTCACATCCAGCTTGGAATTTTGCAAGATTTAGGGTCCTGATCCTTTACACCCACTGCCTGCTTCCCTCTGTGATGGCAAACCAAGACGAGAGCCCCAGGGACTGCAAATGAACTTCCACAGCCAATGCTGAAAGACACGAAGTTACCACAGTCCTTGGGAGCTCTGCCTCAGACACCTGCTCTTCCCACCTCTCATTTTAGCAACTGCTGATTCAGCTCCAAATAAATCAGAAATCTTCGTCTGTACCTCTTTCTTCCAACTACAGCTTTTGGGGGTTTTTTAATTGCTATTATTAAACTTACAGGGATGTTTTATATGCTGAGACACACAGGTGCAACTAGTGTGTGTAATGTAAGGATTGAAAGGCTGTCACTGCTCAAAGAGGAAATGACACTAAACAGGAACAAAATTGACAACTCTCCTTCCATTATACAATCTTATGGCCCTATCCTTGATATCCTGTACTTTTATAAAAAATTTCCATACTAATCTGCTAAGGAATTAATTCATGTGACTGATTATTAACTATGAATTTTTAACTGTTCAGTTTACATAAGGAAAATGCTCACAGGTTGCAAATTAACATTTAAGCAAAAAATGTTTAACAAAGACATTTCAAACAAAAAAAAAAGCTCATTGTTTTAACTCAATGTCTCCTCTCAAACTGTGCAGGAAGAGAAAACCACTATCAGACAGCACTTGGCTGTCCCCTGAAGGCCTGTGAGGATCAGCAAGTTAGAAGATGGAAATGCTTTAGCTGAGCACAAAAGCATCAATGAAACTAACAAAATATACTCTTTAAAGTAATACTGCTCCAATAACTGTAAAAATTATATTCTCCCTGTTAAAATTCTAGCTCCAGCTCTCCAAATATTGCCAGGTTTGGAAGTTAAGTACTGAACTCCTATTCACATGAAATCCAGCTCCGGATTGACCACAGAAAGCTCCTACGAAAGCACTGAAGCCTTCTGATTTACCTTTTGCTCTCTTCCACTGCTTTGTCCAAGTGCTGGAAGATATCTTGGAATAAAATGCAGCTGGAGCGACTGTTGATGTCATAGCCATATCCTCTCTTCCAGTATTGCTTCAGGTCATTCAGGTACTCCAGCACCTAAAGGCAGAGCTCACAGGTTTTTATTATTGCAACAAGGGAAACCAAAAAGCCCACAGCCTGGAGCAATGCCATAAAAACAACCCCAATCATCAAGGCTCCAGTCAAAACCACTTCAGCATAAAACCAGATGAGACCAAAGACCCACCAAATTCAGCATCTGGCTACACTCACAGTCAGGTGATGTGCTGCACATCACAAGACCATTATCCACTGCTTTTTTAGCATTTCTGATTTTGCCTTTGGCTCATCATTTTTCCCATAGAACTCATCCCACACCTTTAGCTCAGCTTGTCTGTTTTCACGTTCCAGAGACATGCACACATCTCAAACAGACAGAACTGTGCCTTGGAATTATGCAAGAGCACAGGGTGATCTCCTCGTTCTTTGTTCCTTTCCTGACAATTCCTGGCATCAAAGTTGTTTTCCACCTCCCCGCTGAGTTATTTATAACAACACTGAACAGGGCAGGTCTCAGTAGAAGCCCATGGTGACCCTGATCCTCTTAGAGAGGAGACCACTTACTCCTAAATGCCTACCCTTTAGCCAAACACCTACCCATGCAAAGGTCTCCTCTTTTCCCAGGGGTGCAAATTTCCTTAAGAGCCTTGGGGGAGCCTTACTGAACATCAAAAGTTACATCAAACAATTTTGAAAGAAGAGGAACAAACATTTGTCTCATTTAGCTGGGTTCTACTGTGCTTTATTAACAGGCATTTATTTGCTTTAGAGATTTGATAGTCCCCAAAACCAAACAAAGTCCTAGAGGCCCTAGAAGGCCTCATTTGATGTACCCTGGAGTGAATTTTATCCTGTGATTCTATCATGTGAAAAACACACATTAGAGAATGGTTTGGGTTGGAAGGCCATTTAAGATCATCTTATTCCAAACCCCCTGCCATAGGCAGGGACACTTTCCACCAGACCAGGCTGCTCCAAGCCCCATGTACCTTGGCATCTTCTTCACTGAAGAGTGAACACCACGGGGAGGTCACATTTTTTATAGCCAGCTCGTATGAGCACGTGAGAAAAGCCACTTGAACAAGATCTGCAATAAATCCAACAAACAAGCAAGAGATAAACCACTGCTACACAAGTAGCAATTTCCTCTCAATCTACCTCTAAAATGAACTGCAATTACTGTTTGGCAATGCAAACAATGAAACCCAATAGACAGCTGGCAGGACAAAGGCCAAGCACCAAAACCACGCAATTTAACAGAATTATTGTGCAAAATCCAAATTTTGGGCTGCAAGCTCTTCACATTACATCATTACAAGGGGAAAACAAGAGCATCTCACATTAAATGCTGCCCATCTCCTGATGTGTTATAGGTGTCAGCTGCTGGTGCAGCCACACACGTCAGAAGAGTCAACACAGGGAATGTGTGAGGTCTTGGACAACTCCCCCTCCACATCAGCAGCTGAGTATGAGCAGCACCATGCTGAACTCTGTTTCCAGCATGTCCCTAAAGCTGCAATCCCAACACTAACACATTTTCGGGGGGTTTCCCCACCACTTGACCACACAGGGAAACCTGCTGTTCATGGACAGGTGAGTTACCACACAGACACACAGAGCTGCTTTTCCTGAGGTCATTTATGTGCTTGAGTTGTACCAGGTTCCACAAAAGCTACACCTGCTCCAGAAAGCAAAATTAAAACACTCAAATCCCTCCAAAACCAGGTAAAGCTGATTTCCATCTACAGGAAGGATGTTTTCAAACATCTTTTTCTCCTGACCACTAACCAACAATCATTCATTACTGCAACACCAACACAGACTTACAGTCTCATGCACTTTAATTAGAGACTGCATCACCAAATCACAGTCACTTTAAATTACCTACTCTGCATAACTACACGTCTTGGAAGTTGTTTCTGGCCAGACCTGGAGCTGAAGCCACCTGTAACAGGAGTTCCTTACCTGCGTTTAGCTCCTCCACTGGCAAACACAAGGCACTGGCAACCTTCTCCAGGACCTTCTTCATCTCGGGCCCCTCTTTGAAGGCGTTCACCTGGCACATGGCCGCATCGTTCTCCTCCACCAGGGCTACAAACTTGGCGCAGTGATCAAAGAACCGCATCAGGGAGTCGTTCACTTCAACCTCCACCTCTGAAAACAAACGTGGGCATCAGGGAGAGCACCACCATCCCCAGGGGTACCAGCATGTGGCCACTATGACACCCTCCAAGGGACAGTCTGCCTACCACAGCCAGATCCCCACGGGAGGGACGCAGAGTGCAGGGTACCCGTCGACCTGGGCATGGGGGATGTGGGACTGGTCTCATGGCTTCCCTCAGCCACAGGGAGGGCAGCAGACACCCCCAGCCCCTCTGGGAGCATCAGAAGGTGTGGGAGGGTGCGAGACTCCCCCAGCCACTTATGAAGGGCACAGGAGTCCCCCAGCCCCTCAGGGAGATCATGGGGTTCCCTCAAGGATGGATCAAGGCTCCCCCAGCCCCTCAGGGAGAGCATAGGAGTCCCTCAGGGGAGGAATGGAGCTCCCTCAGAATGGGCACAGGAATCTCTCAGGGTGGGTGTGAGGCACCCCCATTCCCTCTGACAGATATGGGAATCCCTCAGGGAAGGCCGGGGGCTGCCCCAGTCCCTCAGGAAGGACGCAGGAGGTCCCTCAGTCAGGGCATGAATCTCCCTCACCCCCTGAGGAAGCACTGCGGGCTCTCTCAGGGATGGCATGGGAGCCCCTCCAGGAGCACTCCTCAAGGAGAGACAGGATTCCCTCAAAGAGGGTGGGCGACACCCCCAGCCCACCACGGAGGGCATGGGGCTCCCTCAGGGAGGACAAAGGAGTCCCTCAGGGAGGGTGTGGAACACCTCATGGGGCTTCTGCAGCCCCTCAGGAAACACCGGGGGCTTTCTCAGGGAAGGTGTGAGACTCTCCCAGTCCTTCAGGGAGATCATGAGGCTCCCGCATGGAGGGTGCAGGACCTGCAGGGAAGGAACGCGAATCCCTCAGGTAGGGTGTGGGACTCCCCCAGCCTCCCAGAGAGCACCGGGCGCTCCCTCAGGGAGGACACGGGAGTCCCCCATTCCCTTGGGAGAGCTGGGACTCCCCCAGCTCCTCAGGGACAGCCGGGGGCTCCGCCAGGGAAGGGGGTGGGTGTCGCGCACTCACCGTCGCCGCCGAAGTCGAGGGTCGGGCCGAGCCCGCGGCGGAAGGCCGCCCCGCTCTGCAGGCAGCGATGCTTGGAGCTGCTGGCCAGCGCCAGGCGGCGGCGGGCGGCGAAGAGCGCGGGGAAGCGGGCGGCCATGCGCCGGGCCAGCTGCTCCATGTCGCGCCGGCCCTGCGGCGCCAGCCGCCCGTCCAGGCTCTCCTCGTACCACATGGGCCAGGCGGCCAGGGCGGCGGNGACCTGCCCAGCCGTGGGGTAGCGGGTGCCGTGCCGGAGCACGGCGCGGAGCTGCAGCGGAGCGCAGGAGGCGGGCATCGACCCGCCCGCCCCGGGACCCAGCGACAGCGGGTCGCGCACCAGGTGCGGGTTCACCTCCTCGTAGCGGGACTTGGTGCCGAAGTAGCCGCTCAGCCCCGCGCTCGCCGGTGGCAGGACGAGGAGCAGCATGAGGAGAGCGGCTTCCCCGCGAGGCGCCATGGCTGCAACTGCGCGGCTACCGCAGGAAGAGGCGGAGCGGGGCCGCCTCTTCACGGCTTCGGTAGCCCCAGGGACCGCCCCAGCCTGGCTCCGCCCGTCCCGTCACGGCTTCGACCGCTTCAGCACGGCTTCTCACGGCTATTCTAGTCCCCTCACGGCTTCACGCGCTCCATCACAGCTTCACCCGACTGCTCTCGGCTTCTCCAGTCCCCTCACAGCTTTACTCCCTCCATCACGGCTTCACCGGACCCCTCTCGGCTTCTCCAGTCCCCTCACAGCTTTACTCCCTCCATCACGGCTTCACCGGACCCCTCTCGGCTTCTCCAGTCCCCTCACAGCTTTACTCCCTCCATCACGGCTTCACCGGACCCCTCTCGGCTTCTCCAGTCCCCTCACAGCTTTACTCCCTCCATCACGGCTTCACCGGACCCCTCTCGGCTTCTCCAGTCCCCTCACAGCTTTACTCCCTCCATCACGGCTTCACCGGACCCCTCTCGGCTTCTCCAGTCCCCTCACAGCTTTACTCCCTCCATCACGGCTTCACCGGACCCCTCTCAGCTTCGCCCGCCCCAGCCCGGGACGCTCGTCTCCAGGAGCGGCGCTGGCGGGAACCCTGAGGGGAGCCATGAGCTGTCTGACCTATTTTCGCATCTGCTTTGCCTGTATTGAGCCTCACTGACTTCACGGAGCTCAGTAAAAACAAAGTAGTCAATACGCAGTCAGACACGAGGGGAATGGTTTAATTCCTCTGTACAGGCAGAGGAATTTAACTGGATCGACTGCAGTAGGGAAAGGGAGGCAGAGATAAGGTACGTTGTCCTTCTCTATACATAAAACTCAGAGCAAACCCGGTGAAGCAGATGGGCTCAGGACAACCTAACCTTCTTGGTGGTCAGTGTCCAAGATGTGCTAGATCTGAAAAATTTAAAATTGCTCTTCTTTTTTCTCTGCACTTGTGCAATGCATTATCAATTCTAAGGTGTACTATTACCAAAAGTGCTCCTTATTCAACTGGAAACAGAATGTGCTGCTGTCCCTTGGAGTCGTGTTGTAGAAAATTTATCTGTTGACATAAAGCAATAGTAGAAACTTGCTAACAAATCCCTACTATGTTTTATTCATCAAATTAATCTAATTAGCATTTAAATTAGCTAAATATTAAGACCACTTCAGTCAAAACCCTGGACCTAAGCTGTGCTGGGAACGGGGCAAGTGGGATGTGGAAGTAAACTTTAAAGCTATCTCTGTTTCTCAGAGCTCTGTGAAAACTTCAGCTATGATGTGCATATCTCCGTCATTAGAGAAGATTTGTCTTAGTTAGATTTTTAAAAAGTCAGTACACTCTCTCCCTTGTTGCTTCTTCATGGCAGAAATGCGTCCCCAACCAGGAATGCTGCTGGGGGCCGCAGCTCCCCTCAGAACTTGCTTTGTCCTCCAACATGGGTGACCAAAGCCAAGAAGGGTCTTTCACCGCTGTTTTTGGCTCTTTTTTTGCTAAAAACAGTTGGATTGCACTCAAAGTAAGGTAGTGATGTTGAGAAGGGATTGCAGGTGGCTGCTGCAGGGGTTGGCAGCATGAGGCATGTGGGTTTTTCCACAGAATCACAGAATCTCTTGAGTTGGAGGGGACACACACAGGTCATTGAACCACAGAATCCCAGGATCACTGAGGCGGGAAAAGTGTTCCCAGCCTATGGAATGTACCCTGTGCCCGATGCCCACCTTGTCCCCTGCCCAGAGCACTGAGTGCCACCTCCAGCCCTTCCTTGGACACCTCCAGGGATGGATGGTGACTCCAAACCTCCCTGGGCAGCCCCTGCCAAGGCCTGAGCAGCCTTTCCATGCAGAAATTCCTGCTGCTGTCCAAGCTGAGCCTCCCCTGGCCCAGCCTGAGGCCGTTTCCCCTTGTCCTGTCCCTGTTCCCTGCCAGCACAGCCCGACCCCCCCCGGCTGCCCCCTCCTGTCAGGGACTTGTGCAGAGCCACAAGGTCCCCCCTGAGCCTCCTCAGAGGAGTCCAACTACATTTAACACTCTACCAGCAAGAGCAGGTAGAAATAAGCAGCTGTGTAAAAACAAGTGGGAGCACAAAGTTTGCAGCCAGGGATGCTTCCAGCTGGGAGCTGTGTCCAGAGAGCCACCAGTATTGGTTATAATCACAGGATCCCAGGACGGGTCAGGCTGAAGGGAGCACAGGGGGACCTGGTGGCAGCTCCCTGCTCCCGCAGGGCCATCCCAGAGCACAGGGCACAGCAGTGTGTGCACACAGCTCTGCACCAGCCCCAGGGAGGAGAGCGCAGAGGCTCTGTGCACAATCTGCTCAGGGCTGGGCACTGCCCAGGGCACAAGTTGTGCCTCCTGTGCAGGGCAATTGCTGGGCTCAGGCCCTGCCCGTTGCTCTGGGGCCATTGCTGGGCCCCCGGAGCAGAGCCTGGGCCCTGCTCGGAGCCCTCTCTGCAGACACTCAATCACATCCCGCTGGCACTGCTGGCAGCATGGAATGATGGCATTGTAATGACCTATCCAGAAAAGCTTAGAGAGGCTTAGAAAAGCAAAGAATAAAAAGAGGCATCCTGTGGAAAAGCCTGAGCAGCACAGTGGTGACACATCGGGTTATAAAACAGTTTGGGCAAAAGCATAAGCAAAACATCCCCATGCTGATTATACCCAGTTTCAGTTAAACCCTCACTACTGAATACATACCAGCTTGTAGCTAAGGAAACAGAGTTATCTGTGGGAGAAGCAAGGCTTGTGGTTAACAGAAACATCTCCAGTCTCAGGAGAAATGCTGAGCTTCTGGCCCACAGCACATCCTGGGGAGACCTGTGTTTTATACAGTCAGACTTTACTCCCTGCCTCCATAGTCAGGCTATTGCTTCGGCAGCTGAGAATTTTCAGTGAATAAATAAATTTTCATTACCTATGTAGTCCACTATTGAAATTCTGTTGGAAAATGTGTACCTCACCTGTCTCCTACCTCCTCAATATCCAAAAGAAAGTGTTAATGCAAGAGTGTGCTAAAGCTCAAACAAGGTAGGCAAAGCCTGTAATGCTGAAAGAGAATGGGGAAAGAAAATACAGGGATAAGTAAGTGGTCTAAGCTTCTGGGCAAAGTTATGGGCTCTCTGTTAGAGCAAGGCAGTGTGACTCAGCTGTCTCCCAGTGACTCTGCCCAGGGCTACTTGGCCCATTTCCTGTGGCTCATTTAGTTTATATTACACTTATCTACCACAAATCACTTCTGGCATATCATCTTTTATAGCAAACCAGCATGAGACTACCTGCAGTGTTGCTTTCAAACCTATTGAGGGTATTTCAAAAATACCAAGAAAAATACCCATTCCATCATCTGCATAATTATTCACTTGAGGAATCTGTAGTTTGTTTCAGTAGGAAAAGGATTTTGCACATTACAGCAGCGTGCACTTGAGCTGCTGTGTGTGAGAGAGAAAAAGAGAACTCAAGGAGTTTTTTTGTTAGAGATTGTAAATGTGAAGTTAAAAGGTAATTAATTAAAAACTGGTTTGTGATCCCAGTTTCCATTCCAGAAAGGGATTTCTATGTTCTGAGTTGTCAAGAGCAGACATTTATCCCACACTGGATCCTTCCTTGCTCCTACCATGTCACATTAAATCATCACATCCTATTGCACCCCATGAAATTGTTAAGATATGTATCTTGAATGGTTTCACAGCATATTTTCTATTATGACAGGGAAAATCTTATCAATAAGATATCATTCTATGGGGAGGTACAACACCTTCAGTTCATATCCCAAAACTCTGGACAAAGCATTTACACAGCAGCCACATTGCCATTTGCACCCTCCACAAGTATTGTGATGTTATTCTTTTGGTCCTTGTGTCTTTATATCTAAATTGGAGGCCAAAACCATTTACAAACATGTCTGTTCCAAATGCAACGATATGAGATTGTTCTTTCTTCTGTTCTCCTTTATTGTTTTTGTTTCTTGACATCCTCAGGTCTGGCAATGCTCAGGGTGCTTAGTTCATGACTCACATTTCCATTCAGCAGCATTATTTTGTTCTCTTGCAGTGCAATCAAATAGTCCTGTCCTGAATAATTTCCTTGTTTCTGCTTCATCTATGGATTTTCCGCAGAGGTGCATCAATTTCCAAACCAAGCTATATTCAAAATGCAACTGAGAAGGTGAATGCACCAACCTCTTCTGAAAACACATTTTTCCTTATAAACCTTTCCTGCTCCTCAGTGCTTTGGTGGCCTGTAATTGCCATTAATGGCAGCATATTTCTTCAGCAGTGAAAGGGCAGAGAAAACAAATTTCCCTGTGTCCCCAGCTGAGTGTATGCCATTAGCTGGTCCTTCCAGGAAAGAAGAAAATGCTCCCATTGCCAGTCTGAGCACTGGGGTAATTCCCACAGTGCAGAACTCACTGCCTGCAGCTATACAAGTGAGGGATGGTTTCAGCTCTCTCTGTAATGCTTTTAAACCCAATGATATTAATTACATGGTCCAGGGAGGAAAGGTGTCAGCCCCTAATTTTGTGTTCTGCTTTCCTTCCCATGCAACCTCATTCCTTTACTGTCAAGGAAGAGATCTCTAAGCAAGGATCTCTTCCTACTGGCTGGCAGCCATTCCTTATTACCTGATGAGCGGCCATGATTTTAGGAGAGGAAATAATCATAGAATCCCAGAAAGGTTTGAGTTGGAAGGGACCTTAAAGATTACCCACTTCCAAACCCCTGCCATGGGCAGTGATACCTTCCACTATCACAGGCTGTGCCAAGCCCTGTCCAATCTGGTCTTGGACACTGCCAGGGATCCAGGGGCAGCCACAGCTTCTCTGGGCACCCTGTGCCAGGGCCTGCCCACCCTCCCAGGGAACAATTCCTTCCCAAAATCCCATCCATCCCTGCCCTCTGGCACTGGGAAGCCATTCCCCCTTGGCCTGTCCCTCCATCCCTTGTAAAGAATCTCCATTCATCTTTCTTTCAGGGTCTCTTCAGGCCTGGAAGGCCACAGTTAGGTCACCTGGGAGCTTCTCCTCTCCAGGCTGAACAATCCCAGCTCTCCCAGCCTTTCCTCCCAGCAGAGCTGCTCCATCCCTCTGATCATCCTGGAGCCTCCTCTGGGCTCTCTCCAGCAGCTCCAGGTCCCTCCCTGTGCTGGGCCCCAGGGCTGGGGCAGCTCTGCAGGTGGGGTCTCACCTGAGCCCAGGGGCAGAGGGGCAGAATCCCCCCCTCCCCTGCTGCCCACGCTGGGGCTCAGCCCAGGGCACGGGGGGGTTCTGGGTCCCAGCTCTCACCCACAGCACCCCCAGGTCCTTCTCCCAGGGCTGCTCCAGCTGCTCATCCCCAGCCTGGATTGATCCCGGGAGTTGCCCTGATCCAGGGGCAGCACCAGCACCTGGCCTGGTTAGTTGCTGTCAGCCTCTGAGCCTCACAGACCCGAAGCAGCAGGGAAGTCAGGCACATGGGAGTGCTGCTCTGGGGACACCCTGGCCTCATGCTGGTGTCACCTCCTGGCCAAGGTCTGCACTGATCCAGGTGGCCCAGAGCTGAATGTCCTCAATTCATTTGGTTTTAGTTATTCTCCCTAAACAAGTGGATTCCAGCATGAAGGAAGAAAGCAAACCCAACAAGATCCCAAGGCACTGCATCCTCCAGACACCCCAACTTTATCGTTCTCAAGCGGATGAGCCCTGCAGACATAGAACAGGCTGGCAGTGGCTCAGCTCAGCCAAGGCACACACAGCAGCCCAGGTGAGCAGATCTCCATGAGTGTGTCCCTGTCCTGGCCCTGGGCACGAGGAGTGGGGTGGGGTAGACAGGAGCTGATGGGAGTCTCATCTGGCATAAAGAGAGGCAGGAAGGTGAAGGGGTGTGGTAGAGACTCAGAGGAAGTGGAGAGTGTGGGCTTGGAGCAACTCAGCCTGCTTTTGGGTCACGCCTTCACACTGGGAGGTTGCCTTTGGGAGTTCCCTGTGCACCTTGCCTCCCACCAGGAGGGAGACCTTCTTCCCCCTGAACTTCCCTGGCTCACATGCAGCTGCTGGTGCTTGTGCTGAGCAGGCAAAGCTGTGTTGTTGCTGCTGCTGGGTGGGATGGAGGCATCCAGAACCCCGGGCTCTTGATCCTCTGTCAGTTGGCATCACATCTCAGCTCACCAGTGCAAAGCCATGTCAGCAGAGTGATGCTTGATTCAGGGACACACTTTTGTACCCTGGGTGCCAAACCTCTTTAATCTGGGGGCACTGCCACATCCTTGCTGCTCCTTTTGAAGTGTGGGCTCTTCAGAAGCACTTTCTGCTCTTCTGGGCAGCCCTTTGCCTTCTGTGCATGTGAGCAGAGAGCAGTTTATTCTTACAAGGAAAGTGATGGGTTTTTCCATAGCTGATGCCACATTTTGGTTAGCAATCAGAGAACTGGAAAAGGAATGATACATACAATTATTGCTTTCTGCAGAAAGGGCTGAATTCAGATCTCATCCATGCTGTCCTAATGGAGAGAGAGGGACCATCTCCTAATATTTTTGGTTCCTATCTGACTTGCAGGTCATTCTAATTTGGGACAGGCCAACAGCTGTCACTGGGAGATCTATGGTGGCTTCTTGGTGTGGAAGAAGCTGGTCCCTCCCTCCCACTGTGAAAGGTGGCTGTTTGGAGCTGCTCAGTGTGACCCCCTTGAGGTTTGGGGTCAAAGTCTTTCCCAGGCCTGCTTTCCTACCTGCTTGTTTGTTTAAATGGCTTGTAATTAGGGTAGAGCCACTGCCTGATTGCTGATGGGAAAACCCATTCTCAATTAACCCCAAGCACAACAACATCTCCAAAACTGTGCTCACACCTCTGTACTTGTGGCTTTCACCACTCAGTTTTCCCAGTTAGCTCTTGGAATGTCAGTCCTGTTTGCTCACATGTGGGGGACACGGCGCTCTCGGGAACCCTCAGTGCTCCACATGCTCTCCCCCCGGCACGGCACTGTTTAAACTTATGTGACACAGCCTGTTCTGCCAGGAAACAGAAACCTCTGGTTTTTCTAAGTGGTTTGACCTCTTTGCAAGTAGAGTTTCTGGTCTTGCAGTGCAGCTTCACCCTGTGTGGGCAACGTCGTCAGCGTGGCCACCCCATAATTATGTGGTTGCCATTCTGGAACATGGCAGGCCCTTCCAGTTCTGGAGCAGCATGACCCCATGCAGCAAAACAGTCAGGCTGTGGAATAGCTTGGAGGTTCAAAAACCCAGAGATAAATTCAGAATCCAGCTAAACTGGATTTTCCAAGGGTAAAAGTAAATATAAATAAGAGTTACTTTTTTCACACATAAGTAAGAGGAGGACAGAAACTACAGAAACTATGTGGACCTATGCTCTATATATGGAAAGGTAAATTTCTGGGTTGTATTTTCACCAAAATACAGGCACAAAGAAAGCTCAAAGATTCAAGCATGCTAAAGGCAAGGGACTATTCAGAATAGTGAATCAGGAAAGAACTGGACAGGACAAGAAGAAATGGCCTCAGGCTGGGCCAGGGGAGGCTCAGGTTGGACAGCAGCAGGAATTTCTGCATGGAAAGGCTGCTCAGGCCTTGGCAGGGGCTGCCCAGGGAGCTTTGGAGTCTCCATCCATCCCTGGAGGTGTCCAAGGAAGGGCTGGAGGTGGCACTCAGTGCTCTGGGCTGGGGACAAGGTGGGCATCGGGCACAGCTCTGATTGGATGACCCTGGAGGGCTTTTCCAGCCTCAGGGATCCTGGGATTCTGTGAACTGGCAAGAGCAATTAATTAATTCAGTGCCATTCTTTTCAGTATGGTTCTGTCAGACGGGGTTTGAGCTTGGATGGTCAAAAGAAGCCCATGGTAAGGAAGTTTGCTGACAGCACAAAGCTTGACAGTGCCCCAGTACAGAGAGCAAGTCAGAGATAGGATGAAGTTTAACAGTGAGAAATTCTTGCAGCAAGCAAGGATTTCTGCTGCAAACTCATCAGCTCAGAAAGACAAGGGAAGAGATAGGCTCGATCAGCCCAGCAGATCTCCAGGCAGCTGTGAGCCCTCGCTGTGGCACGGCCACGTAACGGCAAACAGGAGTTTGAGGCAGGTCAGAAGTGACATTACCAGGACACAGGAAGAGATTAACACTCCCCACTGTGGGTGGCCACAGCCACAGCCACAGCCACCCACAGGCAGGACTGCAGAGGAGCACTGCTGGGTGGTGCACAGCTTCTGAGAGTGCACTTAGAGGGCTGCAAACCGGGCATGAGTGAACATGGAGCAGACATCAGGAGGATTCTCAGCTGGAAAGGGATGCTTTGGGAGCAGCCTTCCAGCAGTAAATGACCCAGCTGAGCTCAAGATGAATTTAGCAATCTCGGTGAGAGGAAGGAGGTGCTTTGCCTGCCTCTGATGGCAGACGCTGCGCTTGCTGAGATGGGATGTTTCTGTCCTGTCCCCCGTTCTTCTACTCTGCTTCCAGCCAGAGGTTCCAGCCTGCAGCACTCTTTTACAATGCAGCTCTTGCCCAAGACGACAGGGATGTTATAGTAACAACAATAGTGTGACTTCCCCTGACCAGTGCCATCCATCCCTGCAGGAAAACAGGGGCAGAAAAGCTCTGAAAGAGTTTCAGAAAAATTCAGTGTCAGGAGTTGGCATGAAACAAATCCAACTGTATCATGCTGCATTCAAAGCCACATCTTGTTAAATCATTCAGGATGAAGGACTGGAAACAGGGGCAGTTTGCCAAGTTATTCAGCAGATGTACAGTCACGGCTGGTCAGCAGCTTTCTAAAATTACCACAGTCATCTAACACAGATTTTCTTCATGACCAAGGCAGCTTTTTAATAGATTCAGTAAACAAAATGTTGTCTGGTAACATTTCTCCTAATTCTAAGGCAGTAAATTATACTTGTGATACTGCTTTTCAAGTCCTTCTACATTTTCTATTCCTGTTCAGAATTTTGATTTTCTTTAAAAAAAAGTTGATCACCCTCATTTACCCTTAGAAGAGCCAAGGCCACATTAACTTCTATCTGGTTGTAAAAGGCTGGTTTTTAGGGAATTATTTCAAGAAGTTTGGAGGCAATTTAAGTACTGTTCAAAATTTCCTTCTTATCTGGACTTGTTAACTTTTGTCACTTTTTTTTTTCACAGGAATTAATAACTGACTGCTGCTCACTTTGCATCTCTGCATGCTCTTCACTGTTCTGTTTTATGAAGCTTAGCTGTCATCTCCTCTAGACCTGAGAGATGGGTGAGGCATTAGGAAGCCAAGGAAATTATTGTACTTGCCAATACACTCACACAAGAGGAGAAGCAAATATTGAGAGTGAACTCCCAATGCCTTTATTGCTAAAAGGAAGACAGGTGCTTGTTCTGTCCTTCCCAGAGTCTGCAGCCATGCCAAAGGTATATCATGGCTGTGGAAGCAAGGGCAGTCCATAGCAGTTGTCATACAGTCATAGAATCACAGAATCCCAGGATCCCTGAGGCTGGAAAATCCCTCCCAGCCCATGGAGCCCACCCTGGGCCCGATGCCCACCTTGTCCCCAGCCCAGAGCACTGAGTGCCACCTCCAGCCCTTCCTTGGACACCTCCAGGGATGGATGGCGACTCCAAANGCCCATGGATCCAGCCTGTCCTGATCCCTGTGCAGAGCTTCCTGCCCTCCAGCACATCCACACTCCCACCCAGCCTGGTGCTGTGAAGTTACTGAGTGCTCACTTGCTAATTCTCACACTGGAATCTGTTCCCTGCACTCACAGTTTGGTTTTTTCTCTTACATATTACACAGTTTTTATGTTGCCCAGGCAGTGTGGTTGCTAGCAAAGCATATCATCCATTTATACTTTCGGAAAGGTTTTGCCCCACCCAAAGCCAGGCTGAGGCTGGTGGCAAACAGAGTTTTGCAGAGGAAAGATGCTGTTTTGCTCCTAGCTCTGCCCAGGGCTCAGCTGATCCTGTGTTTCAGAGCACAGATTCCACTAACGGGAATGAAGCAGCACGTCAGTCATGGGGCTCTTTCTTTTAGCACTGTTAGCAGTTACAGACAAAAGGCAAATGAACAGAAAGAGGCATTCAGCTGGGGCTAGCTGAGTCTTAGTCTTTTGTCTGGAAAATCCTTCACTTCCCCACGGAGGACTGGGGTAACAAATAAAAAACTTTTGTCTGCTTGCCCCTCTGAATCAGCGCGTGTCAGTAACGCTGTGAGTGTGGATAAAGGAAAAGGGACTTGTAGGCCGGGTTTACCATTCATTAAGGTAAAGTTATTTACTCTTTTTTGCACAGGATTGAAAAGTGCTGCCCAGTGCAACAGTGCTTGGGGCACGGATCTGGAGACAGGGAGGGTGGAGGAATGGCGCTGCCACGTACTGCTTCGGGAATGACTTTGAGTCCTGTGCTGAAAGCAGAAAGCTATGAAAATCATCTTATTTTCTTTATGTGTGTGTGGAGAATCCACTCAAACTCAAAATTAAACAATGAATGGGATGTTTTAACCCTCTGCAGGATCCTTGGTGTTTGCAGAGTCAGTTTGGCTACAGAGAGGTCAGAGCCAAACCTTTCCGGGTAGCGTCAGGGATGGAGTGATGGCCCCTGGCCCCAGACTGCAGCTGGGGGGCTCAGGGGGGATGTGGGGTAGCACACTTTCCATGGAATCACATAATCCCAGAATCATTTGGGTTGGAAAAGGCCTCCAGGGTCTCCAGCCTTTGATGGAACACCACCATGCCCACTAAGCCAGCAGCCCCGGATAGACAGTAGGAGGGTTTAGGAAGATTTAAGAACTTCCTTGAAACAGCCCATGAATGAGGGACCAGTGCAACACTGGTTGAATGCAACACATCTCTGAGTTCATTCAGAGATGCAGAGATGCAACACATCTCTGAATGGAAGAGATGGGAAAGCTTCCTTTGAAGCAAGACAGGGGAAGGTATTACTCAAACTCCTGTTTGACAGGAAAAATAGTGACCCAGGCAAGTTTTCTGTGTTGTTGTGGCTGAGGAAACAAACCTCTGTGCATAGAAACAAGCTCCACGTGGGAGGTGCTGCCTGATAACATGGTCAAACCCCAGCAGTTTTCTTCTTGCTTTCTGTGGGAGGTTACAGGGGCTGCAGTGGTTTTGTTGAAGGCACTGGGCTGGTGCATTCAGGAGGCTTCGGAGTTTTACAAGCAGCAGGGTCTCTTTTTTAATCAGTTTTTATGTCTGGGGAAACAGTGCTGTGTAACAGAGTCCTTATTTCTCTTGGCTTTCCTGACATCTACCCTGATTGAATGTCTGTTTGTTTCACTCCTGTTAGGATAAAATCTCTTCTTTTTGGCAGATTTCCCCTGTTGGAATTCACTTTTGCAGTTGATACGTTACTGGCGCATGGCTGCGTATCGATTTTGTAAAACCTTTTACTTAAAATGCCAGGATAATAATTTACTGTGCTTGTCATTGGATCTCTTTTTGCTTAGGCACTCCCTGCACTTCTTGAGCTGTGGATGTGAAATAAGGCTCAGTGGAATTTGGCAGGACATGAGCTGCAGCATTAGCTGTACAAGGTGTTAGTACCCAAACCCATCATTGGGGAAGTTTCAGTGCCTCTCCTCCACAAGGTGCTGTTACACATGTTCACTGCATTAACACAGGCACCTTTGTGGAGAATGTTCTTCAGGAGACCCACAACCCGTGACTGTCGAATAAATTCACTTGTGAACTGATTCTGTGTAAAAAGGGAGCCTTATACCCATTTATCATAATGAAAGGAATTCCTTAAGCACTATGGAAAACAGCCACCTACAATTATCAGTCAGTAATTTAAAATGCCAGTTGCTTTCCTTTCTGACACAGAAAATATATGTCTGTGCGTGCGGTAAAGGTATTTAATGATCACATGCTGCATTAACAGGATAGGAAAATTAATCCCATCCAATATAAAAGTATAAATATCATTAGCTGAACCAAGATGAATGTGACGTTCCTGGTGAGTGAGTCTATTTTTGGGAAATCACAGGGTTGGAATAAGATTAAAATAAAAAAGAGGTGACACTTGGCTCTTCTAACTAACTGTAAAATATTCCCTTTTCCACTAAGAGGTTGCAGCTTGTTCCTTTCATAAAGCCTCTGGTTTAGCCTCTCTATAATTTCAGCCTGAGAGAAACTTCAGGGTTGAAGCAGACCCTCTGACTACAAACAGTGGAGTGACAGGACAGGGGGAGCAGGTTTGGATCAGGTATTTGGAAGAAATCCTTCCCTGGGAGGGTGGGCAGGCCCTGGCACAGGGTGCCCAGAGCAGCTGTGGCTGCCCCTGGATCCCTGGCAGTGTCCAAGGCCAGGCTGGACATTGGGGCTTGGAGCAGCCTGGGACAGTGGAAGGTGTCCCTGCCCACGGCAGGGGTGGCACTGGATGGGCTTTAAGGTCCCTTCCAACCCAAACCATTCCAGGATTCCATGTAACGGATGTCGCTTATCTTTGCAGAGCAAGTTTACAAAGCAGCTCACCTTGTGGCACACTTAACAATTTCCCTGACCTCCAAGACTGCTTAAACTTTTCATAAGGTAAAATTCATTCGGATGGACTTCGCCAAAGCTGTTGTTTATCTCATGGAATATTTTAAAAGCCAATCTGTTCCCTCTGTTGTTGGTGTATTTTTACTCTGATTTAAATAGACACAGAACAAAACACTTGTGGTCTGTGTGTTTAATGGGCTGTGTGTTTAAAGATCCTGCCCTGCCTTTTCTGGTCCTACCAAAGCTGCTGATGGCAGCCTGAAATCCTTTTGCACCTTCTGTAGCCAATATAAATCTTCCTGCTAATGAACAAGGGTGTTTCTCAGAGTTTATTTAACCAGGAGAAATGCTGGTTGCATTTGAAGCTATCACACCATTATGATTTTAAGCCCCTGCACATTTTGCACCAGGAAAACACACTTTGAAAAGCTGGATTATGCCAGCCAGGGTTGGAGATCTCCTCCTGGAGGCTTTCTGACTCCTGATGCACACTGGCATTTGGCTGCCGAGGCAGCAGCAGAGTCAGGGAGCCCATTCCAGCCGTGTGGTCGGAACAAGGGCTAATTCATTCCCGCCAATAACTTTGAACTGACACAGAAAGTCAGCGCTTCTCCTGCCTCAGGGAAGCCAGCTAATTCTTCCAAGGCCTCAGAGCACGTTATTTTTAGCTGGAGATAACCATGGGCTGTTAAACACCCAGAGAAGCTGTGAGAAGCCCTGTGGCACCACGAGAGTCCTGCTGCAGCAGCTCTGTGCTCCACATGGGCCTCTGCATCTGACTCCTCATGCCCTTTCCTATAGGAACGGCACTTGCACAACAGCCCCCAGGGCATGGAGATAATAAAGCTGTTGTCACTTCAGCATTAGTGGGGTTTGAAATAAGCCAGAGAAGAACCTCTCTAAGGTAACAGACACCATATTTATATACGTATATATGACTTTGTTTGCTGCTGCCAAGCAGATCAGGGCAGGAGGCAAACCCACCTATGCTCCCCTTGTCTTGGGGAGAAGGGTTCAGCAAATCAAAGGCAAGATTTGGCCCACTGATGTGTTTGGATACAGTAGGTGGCAGATCTTAGGTGGAGAAAAATGTTCTTCAATCAGTATCTTTTACTTTATCACCATTAACTCTGTAATGCTAATACAGTGTTACTGATTAAAGACCCTGAGCTTCCCTGTAATAGTCCCGAATTACTGTCAGGATAATGAGATTTCCATTTCTAAACGTCCTGTGTGTGCCATCCAAATCACATCTGCATTCATGTACATACCCAACAGGAATTATTCTCCCTTCCTGCATCAAAAATACCACACCACACTCAGCTGGAACCAGCTTTCCCCTGGTTTAGTGCTCGGCTCAGGACTATTATTATCAGCCCTGGGTTATTACTGCTGTGTATTTAAACAGGCATTGAAAGACATTTGCAACTCTTGGTGCACTAGGCTGAGCTCTGAGGGACATGGGACACTGGGTGACACTGGATGAACTATTTGTGCTTATTAATCATGTCTAACAAATCCTTCTTGCACCAAGGGTGCTCCTACAGTGGTGATACCACACCCAGTGATGGTTGAGCATGGAAATCAAATTGCTGCTGCAGAAAGAATTGTTTCTAGCCAGGACGGAGGCAACAGACAACAGCAGTGTTGCCAGAAAAGCGAGAGCAACAAAGGCCAGGAGGTCTGACAGTGAAGCCACCACACTGGCAGTGGCATTTGGTACAGCCCTGCGACAATCCCCAGCTCCAAATCTGGACCCCAGCACAGCCCATCTAACGAGAGGCGTTTCAGCCACTTAGAGCTTGTTTTAGGGCAAGGCTGCTGTGTTAACCTGAGCTTTGGGTGACCTCTCACGATGCCACCTCCACAACCTGCATTTTTATCCAAAAATGTCAGCGCAGCTTCTCCCTTTGCTGGCTGCCAGGGCACCTGGGTGTCACAGCACCCTCCAGGACAAAGCCTGTGCCTTGGCCGACTCGAAAGGCTTCAGATTTCATTTTGTTCCAGCTGTCTCATTCCAAATCAAGAGCAAAACTTTTTTTGCTCTGATTTCTGATGTATTAAACATTAGAAATATGCTGGTTGTTATTAACGACGTGGAAGCCTTTCCTAGCTGTAAGTTACCCTAAAATTGGATCCGAGCTAATACAATTTCAAGGAAACATTCTCTGCTGTGGTCTCCGATACCAGCAAGAGGCCAAACACACGTTACACATCCTCTTTTATGCTCCTCACAATATGAGCCCAATTTGCAGAACAAACACATTCCGCCCTCGGCCCTCGGGCCGTGACCCGTGAATAACACTGCTAATGGGATTGTGCTCCACACAAAACTCCCGCTGGATTTGGTGGGAGCAGCTCCACCTCCCGCCTTCTTCCCACACCTCCTCTGCCATCCTCTCCTCTGAAAGGCACCCGCGGCCCGGGAGAGGGAGGTCTGAGCCCCAGCAATGCCTGAGCCACCAAGGTGCTTTGAGCTGCCTTTTTTCTTTAGCAAAGGTGGGAATGACTTTTTTTTACACTTACAAATGGTGTGGCCGTGCTGAAGGGGTCCAGGCTCAGCAGGAGTGAGGAGGTTGGGTCATTCCGAGTTTGCTACGGTTTATACTCTTTTGCAATCCCACTCCAAGTAATGTACTCTAGCTCCACTTAGACTTTGGTGTTAAATCTTCGAGTTACCAACATTTGCCATCAAAATGAGAACCTTACCATCAGCTTCTCCCCTTGTTTCCTTTCTTCCTAAAAGCAGCATCAGATTATTGTATCCAGAGGCTGTGACAGGGAAAACTGTGAAAGCCCTGAAGCTGGGAAAATGTTTGATGCTCATCCTCACACGGAGAACCTGAAACTCTAAAAATTTAATTGATTTTATATATTTATCAAGCTGGTAACAGGATATCCACCTGTTTTATCTGATATTTCCTTGAAAGGATGAGGGGATCCAGAGATCTATTCTGTTTTAAGGACAGAATCAGAATAGCCAGAGTTGGAAGGGACTCACAGGGATCAGCAAATCCAGCTCCTACCCCTGCACAGGCACCCCTACAATTCCACCCTGTCCCTGGAAGTGTTGTCCACATGCTGCTGGAGCTCTGGGGCTGTGACCATTCCCTGGGGAGCCTGGTCAGTGCCCACCACCCTCTGGGGGAAGAACCTTTCCTTAATAACATACCCTTAATTTCTCTCACCTGCTGCATGACAGCAGCAGTGTTGGGAAGGGAATCTCCACTCCAGGGCAAGACTATTGCCTGCACTTGATCAGGACAACTACAATACCTCTACTATTATTATTATTGTTAT
>VZTH01012291.1:0-66399 GCA_013397815.1 Aleadryas rufinucha
TTGCACTGCAGAAGCTGTGTGGCTATTAACATGACAATTCACATCTGGTGTCAAAAAATTAATAAATAATTTGTCTGTCAGGGAGTGCAGGCAGGAAGATGAAAGTTAAGTGCTTCTAAATCACATTATGTCAAGCACAGACGCTGTCACAGTTCTGCTGCAGAGCCCAGACTCAATTGCACTTGCCTCCTTTCCTGCCCTCAGTGAGCTCTAGGGCATGATCACCTATCCTAATATGATGCCCTGCAACCTTCAAACCTTTATGATGTTTTTCAAGCCATTTCCATGCTCCTTGGGAAAGCCCAGTCTGCTTGCCTAAGTATGGAATTAAAGCATGACCATAAACCCAAAGTTACACATAAAAAATGTTTTGTATTGCTCCTTCAAATCTTCAGTTTTTGAATGAAATTGAAGAAGACAACCTTTCCTAAAGTGAGACTTTCTTCTGAAGAATAGGATAACACAATTTCCCTTTCAGCAAATGTATATCCCGAGCTAACAAAGCGTCAGGAAGAAAGATGTGTGGCAGGACTGATTCTGTGTGAATGATAAGAAATTTCTCTGATAGTCCTGGATAAAGAGGGAAACAATGCTGAGATTTCAGACAAAATCCATGAAGAGCCCCAATAACACCCAATGAAAGCCAAGACACCTCAGCTTTTGGCCATATTCCTTTCAGATGGTTTAAATTCATGCACATAAGCACAGTGTCACATGTTGAAAAAAGGCTAACTTTGGCCTTTTTTTTTGGATGAAATCTAGTGAGGCAGAGCTGGTCCATGGTGCTGCAGGAGAGGTGCAAAGGTGCAAGCTCTGTGTGTGAGTCAGAGGGTATCAGCCCTGATTTTAGTAGACCTGGACCNGAAATTGCTGCATTCCAATTTACTCGAATTTTTTCAGCCACTGCTGTTACACTAGAAGACATTTAGTATGTCTTTATCATACTGTCCTTCATTGGTTTCCTTTCTGAGGTGAACAGTCCCAGCATAACCTTTTTCATAAGAAACAGTTTCCCAAATAATGCCCCAAATAATTTTCTTTGCCCTTCTATGAATGTCTTGTAATTTTCTTTAAGATAGAGCAGCTATTACTGTACATACATTTGAGGTAAGGCTTCATATTCTTTTTCTTGCTATTCTCTTTCTATTCCTCATCCATTATGTAACATTTTCTTTGTTTTTCTGGGCTTCAGCGGCATACAGAGCATGTGGGGTACATGCTCCCATCTCTAACCATTCATCCTGATTTAAAACCCTATAAATTGTGCAGAAAGTTGAAGTTTAAAAAAAAAATAGAAAAAAACCCCAAAGCATCTGTGTTACTACGGTATTACAAAGCTCCCTTGTGATACCAATAATTGGACCAAATCTTTTAGCAATTCCCAAGTGAGCTTTGCCATTCTGGGTAATTTATCTCCATAGCCCATCACAGTTGAGGTGTGTAAAACCCTTCCAGGTGTGGAACAGGGTAAAGGGAAGAAAGGCTAATTACTGCAAGGGATGCCTTATAAAGACATGGTGGTTTCCCATCATAGTTAAGTTCAGGCATTGGTGGTGTGGTCAGGCACATCTGCAGGCACTCAGGTCAGTAAGCAGAGCTGCCCCACTGAACAGCCACAACACAAATTAAAATAAATTCCCACAAGATACTTAAAAAGCTAAAAAATTTACTGTATTTACTGTCCCTGTCCCATCTGTTGATCCCATGGTGCTGTGTCTGCCCCAGGTCTGTTTTACTCCCCATAGTGAGAGCCAAGACACAAAGAGCTGCTCAAGAAAGCCAGGAACTGAATTTAGTATCCTGCCCCTGGCCAGAGAAATTGAGTCTGGAGCCCACATCTCCATATTCTGGGCACTAACCCCTCCCAGGTGGCACTGATGTATTTATACGAAGACATGAATGAAACAAAGGTGTGATCTGAACTAGGAGAGTATGAGACAAAAGGAAAAATGTAGGATGGATATTTTTGTACAAGTCCAAACAGTATCCATCAGGGATGAGTAGTAAGAGACTTTCCTAGGAAAGCATCTCCTCTAGAAGTAGTTTGACTCTCAGCTAGCTGATCTATGAGAACAAAGTTATTTATGGCTCAGTCATAAGCGAGGTTGAAATCCATATCTGCTACCAACTTCTTGCGTAAGCTGAGCACCAAGAGTGTCACTGCGTTCCACAAGCTTCTGTGCTTCTGCTTTAAATTGCCTCCATTCCTGGGGTAACAATCATCAACAACGGTACCTTAAGTGGCACATTCCTTCAAGCCAGGAGAAAGGCAGGGTGCAGAAATGCAGGGAGAATTTGGGTGAATATCACCGCTGTGAGCAGCTCAGGGGAGGGACCCTGGCTTTGCAGCTGGGTGAAGCCCAGAGGGACAGTGGCAGTGGGGAAAGGAGCAGGCACAGGTCCCGATGTCAGCCTGTGCAGCTCAAGCCATAGCAGACAGGAAAGGGGTTGTTTGTCTGATGCCTTGAGTTTTAGCTTTTATATTTTTATGTTTTTTATATTTTTCAAATTCTGTATTACTTAGTGTAAAAATCTGAAGTGTTTTATAGCCTGCTAGCTGCTGTTCTCTCATGCTGGGGTAGACATAACAAAGTCTCTCTGGGTTTGCTCTCCAAGGACACACAGGCCATCCTGGGCCCAAAATGTGTAAACCAACACCTTGGAGAAGGGGGGCTGAGCTTAGAGAGCTCACATCAGTAGCTAAAGTTTTAATGGGCGAATTTATGCTGATGTGCAAATGAACCAAACCTATAAAAGTGTGAAGAACACGTGACTTGCCGTCCATCTCGGGGTCCATTTTGGGCAGCAGCCTCTGGGCTCCCCAGGGTGTACCTTTGAAGACCTTCAAATAAATATCATCTTTATTCCGTTATTCCTGTCTAGTCTCTGTTTCCAGGTAGTCACTTCAGGCATCAGGTCTGTCAGATGTCTTGCTGGCCATTCATTGGCAGGATTCCCTGTCCCCACCCCCACCTCCTCACATTCTTTCCTCAAACAGCTTGTATCTGCAAATAGTAATCTCTTGACAGCTGATAATGAGCTGGGCTGGAGCTTTGCGATGACAAGGTAGAAAGAGGTGAAATAGGAAGATCTGCACATTTCAAGTGCTGTAAAAGGGTGCTCTGCACTCACACAAAGCCATGTTCCATACCCCCAGACAGAGGACACTGACCAGAGGAGGAGGCTTGCTCTGCCGGGGAGGGAGGCTCAAAGTTCAGCAAGTCATTTGGGAGTGAAAATAAACTAAGAGATTAACTTGCACCATATTTTTCATCCTTCTTTCATTACTGAAAGGTGAAGGGGAATCCATTGTACCCTCCTTTGGATGCCCTCACAGAGGAAGTGCAGTGGCCCAAACATCCCAGTGCTGAGCCATGCGCAATCCTTGCCTGGCTGTGCAGGCTCTGAAGGGGAGACAGACCTGGAAAACTGATGTCTGTCCATCCCATCTAATGCTGGGATTCAGCCAGTGGCCTGAGGAAAGGAGTGGATGGTATTTTTGAGGTATTTTTGCTTCCTCACCCCTTCAGACTACTTTTACTGTGTCCAGGTTGTGTCCCAGGACCAACCAAAGCTGGAACTGGCACCTGCCACCAGCAGGTATCAGTGTATGTGCCCTACCTTTGGAAGGTAGGCTGCAGGATATCAGAGGCTGTGGTCACTTCTGGCTTTCCCTTGCAGGCCCTGGCTGAGTTCAGGCACCACAAGCCTGACCAGCTCTGTCCTCACTTTTCTGGGGCAGCCCCAGGGTTTGCTTGTCTGTGCATAACAGAGGAATTCTCTGAGATGTTATTTTGTCCCAGAGTTCAGGAACAATATTACAGAATATATAATTGTCCTGTGTATGTTGCACTGGGAAGGTGGCATTTCCTACTCTTCCTCTCTGAAGCTACAGCCTTTCTGAGGAACTTACTGCACAGAGGGAAGAGATTGGGATGTAGGGACCACTTGACATCTGAATATTTGTGTCGTGTAACCTGAGCAGGACCATATCCTGTGTGGACTTTCCCCCCAGCCCCTCCTCCATCTCATCATTCCCCATGTAGGGTCCTTTTAGGAGGGATACCAGAGCATTTTATCTGCCCTGAGTCAGTTCTGTGATATCTTCACAGGGGCATTTGCAAAGGGTTGCAAGACACCAGGTCACCATTTTTCCATGTCTGGTATGAAGTTCTGGACCTGCCTGTGCTATGGAAAATGTGCACCCTTGTGGGATCTCCTAAATGCAGCTCAGAATTATGCTCTCCATGCTTCCACTGCTTCACTACTCAGGTGCATCAGCCAAAGCATCTCAAAGGCAGCTGTGGGGCTCTGCCTGCAGGGAAACCTCATATGCAACCCTAAACCCATCCTGGAAGCCGCTTCTGCCCGGCACTGTGGACCTGCCAGTGTTCCAGGGCCAGATGAATCTCACACCCAGGTATTCCCATTTCCAGAAGCATAAACGTACACTAAAAGCCGAAGAAAAATTCCAGAGCCTGGAGGAAATTTAATTTTCCTCCCCATTCGTGCTCACTGTCTGAGCATAATTAAGGATCCTCCCATAACCAGTTTATACTTCCCTGCTGTGGCAGGGTTTTACTTCACTTGCTGCAGCAGTGCTGACAATGATGTTGCAGCCTGTTTGGGAGGGTATCCACAAAGCTGCATCCCTCTGGCTGCCAGATGTTCATCTGCACAACCCTCAGCCTCAAAATAGCTTCCTGCTGCCTTCTTTGGCTCACAAGTAGTTCTCTGTTATGATCCATGACTGAATCATGGAATTATTCAGGTTGGAAACGACCCTTAAGATTTGGATGCAACAAAGATGGGCACTGTTGGTTGTTTGAATAGTCTGACACGGGGTTTGATTTCTTCACAGCCCTTCACAGCCTTCGTCATTTACCTTACCACACCCCCACATTTTATTAGCCAAGTTGAACTACTTAGACTCAGCCATAAAGTAGCACCTACCTGGTGGCTTTCAGGGCAGAGTTGTCCCTGGGAGCACGTCCTGTTGGCCTTTCGTGTTGTAAAACAATTGTGTGCAATGCTCTGGGGCCACAAAGAGCCGTGATGGATAACTGGTTGTTAGTCTGAGTTTTTCCAGCTAATTTAGTTCCTCCAGCAACGTGAAGAAAAATGCTTTGAAGGAATGTACTCCAAACAACCAATGTCCCCTGTTGGCTTTCTTCAGTGCTGAAGAGACATTTATTACCCTTTCCTAGAACAAAATATGGTGTTAAATATAAAAGCAGTGGTTGAAATGGTCATAAAATGTATTGGGGCACACTATGGATTTAATTGATTTCAAAGCTTAGATTTAGGAAAAATTTATAGTCAGGGACTTTATTTTTCCAAAAGCTTGGCTTAGTTATTTAATATTGATTTTAGGATTATGGTAAAATATGTTTCTATTGATTTCTGTGAGGAAAAATTCATCACTGCAAGAATGTCTGGTTCTCTCTACTGGGTGGATGAAGATGTGCACAGATCTTTCTGGCTCAGGTCTTTGCACATTGCAGTTGGGTTGGAAGGGTGAAGCAGAATCAGAGACTCCCATGTCTCAAGACAAAGCAAAATAGCCCAAGAAAAGAAAAGCAGAGACCATTCTGGTGTGCTGTGGATTTTGTTAATAAATGTGGTTGATTGGTCTCCCTTGCAGCAGAACAGAGTTACAACCTTTGCATATCTTTGCTTCAGTCAACTTGCCAATCTTTTAGCAATTCTACCTTAAAATATATTCTGTTATAAGGTGAAAAACAGTTTTATAAAAGAAGCGTCACTTAATTACATTCCTCTGGGCTAGACTGCAACACTTTGAGTTGTTACTTAATATAAATTGCAACAGTGAGTTTCTGTATTTCCATTTTTTTTTAATACATTTCACAGAATGTCAATTTCATCTTGATTCATAGTAGGTAACACCCAATTATGGCAATAATTCTGATTTAATCAACAGACTGGCAAATGCCACTCAACATGAGTCAAAAAAAAAATTTTATTTCTGGACAAAAATACATGTAAAGTGAGTTAAACAGGGAGTACAATTCAGCAGTGGCAGGCTAAGCTAAGTTAGGAAGATATTCTGACTTTCAAAGCAAAATATATTGATGCAAAGTCAAGATGACTTAAAAAAGCTGAAATATTCAAAGGATGGAAATGCCCAAATTATGCATTCTAGTAGCTTCATCCCTACTCTGCACTATATTAAATGGGCATACAGGAAAAGATTAACTATTAAGTCGTGCAGGTCTTGAGCATATTGTGATAGTGCATTCTATCCAGTAGGACATTTTTGGTTAGTTCATTCCTTAAGGAAAAGATTCTACTAGAACTCACTACAAACCAAGCCAAACTAGCTGATTTATGTGAGTCTAGAGCTGCTTTTCTTCACCACGGGACAAAATAAGAGCACACCCATGTTTCTACTTCTAGATGTCTTTACAGAAGGACTGAGTGGTCACTGCTCACATTAAATTCACCTGTTGCCTTTGAGGACTGCAGCCACAGCGTTATTTTCTACTGTATTTGTAAGCTGGGAAATAAAATCAAGGCATCACCTTGTGACATGTTGGCTTGGGTATATGTTTACCACAGCGCTTTTCTGCATGTAATACATTAGGCTGGCTCACGTAAAACACCATTCCCTGTGGTAGGGGAGTTAATGAAACTGTTTCATTAACTTGTGAAGTACCAGGCAGAGTTTTGGGGATTTTGTATGCCTGCCTTACAGGCCACACAGGGCTGTTTGACAGCAAGAGCAAGTGTTAGTGCAGTATCAGAGCCCTGATCATTAGCACTGGCAGGTCCTCCAAAGGTTTATGTTTAAAATTACCTCCTGTGCCGTGCTTTGGAGCAAATATCACTGTTACTTGCATTGATTTCAAATGTCATAGAAATCTAGTCTATGACTCTTTAAGATCTGAAGGTTAAACTTTATGCCAGTGTCTAGAAATCTCGATAGCAGCAGCACGAGCGTGAGCAGAATGAGTTAAGGCCATCAGGGACTCCTGAGCAAATCATCGAGGAAGGGAGGCTCCAAGGGCACTCAGCAGTTGGACAAGAAAAGGCTTATAGAAGCACTATTCTGCCACAGCCCTCTTCCACTTAAAAGGCTTATTGGTAATCAAAAAGCAGCACTACCCACAGAATCGAGGAAATTGTAAAGCTCCCATAGTTTTTACCAGAGAAGCCTGATCCCAAGCCTGTTGTTGTTGTGGAGGGAGGGAGGAGTCCCACCAACCTTCACAAGCTCTGGCTGACGCTGCAGATGACTTAAGGACTCGACAACATTAACTGCTGGGAGAAAACATCACTCTGCTAAAGCCTGTCCTCGCAAACCCAGAAAATATCAACCAATTTACAAGTAGCTAATATCAGCATATCCTCCAAAATCCAATTAGTGGCTGTAACCTTGAGTTTTATCCCTGTCCAAAAATACATCTTGTTACTTTTCACAGTGGGTTTGCACTCTACCCCCTCCCCAACACACATGCTTCAGTGGCTGACTTTTCCCATCCATGCCAAATTGAAGTTTCTTTTCTGTGAGGTAATTTTGTCTGAATTGCCTGTGCACCCACCCATCCCATCCCAATTTTAGTCCGTGGCATCTTGTTTTCAAATTAGTTGCTATCTTAAACAGCTTACTGCCTTCAATCTGTTCACTTCAGGATTTCGTTTACCTCCCTGACAATCTCCCATTTTACCTCATTTCTTCCTCAGGCTGCAGGGGCCAGCACAGGCTAATCCCTCCTCATAACCCAAAGTCCAAACCTCTAGAGTATTTAAGATTTTCCTCTATAGCACCTTTTCAATTTCAAACCTCTAAGCAATTTTACTAGTGCCCAGAATAGCACATAATATTTATATTTTTCAGGTTTCAGAACAGAAAAATAACCTTTACTTATTTATGGTGTCTAATACCCCTTTTATGGAAGTTTGGGGTGCTTCCTCCACAGCTGTGGCTCTGTGACTCCTCTAAAAGCATACACAGGTACCATCTTGTCACTTGTTGTTTCAGTAGACCTTCTTCTTGCTGTTGCATTGGGAAAAAAAATCCAGTTCTCTGAACAGTCCTTCCTCCAATCCCTTCTTACTCCTGTTTTTCACTTTTTATGTACAAATGTCTCCATCTCCTTCCAGGATATCAACCCCTGCTTTGTCCTTTACAAGCCCCAGAGACAATAAGTGCTGATTGCAAGTAAGATATCTACATGAAAAGAATCATGTGGTCTGCTCATTTAGTCCTTTTCTCTTCTTAGGTGAAAAATCAAAGTCCTCTCACGCGTAATTCACAATGGATGAAATTCAGTGCTGAGCAGGCCAACCCAAAGGCTGTGCAATGCAGAACTGCCTTTAAAGCGCTGTTTTGAAGGTTTCTGAGAGCTTAGGGAAGTGAAATGTCACCGTGCCAGCCCTTCTGCTCAGGGATGAAATTTCACTCTTTGTGAATTTCGAAGTTTGATTTTTATTCATGTGCTGATTGTTTGAAAGAGCTTGAAACGTGGGTCATACCTATGTGTTCCATGGGTGCATTGCCTTATCAGTAGCAAAAATATGCAGAGGTACCATTATGCAGGGCTTGTTTCCTCAAAGGACTCAATTATTGATTTACTCATTGATGATTAGCAGAGATAGTGCTTTAAGTTGTAAATGCTGCACTTTTCCGTGGGAGCAAGAGACACAGGTCACTCTCTTATTCCTCTTTCCTGATGGGATGAATCCCAAATCTACTGAGAGTTTTAAAGCTGAATCCTTCTAGAAAGCTGTGCATTGCAGAAAGGTAAAGATTCTTGACATTATCCTCATTCCTAAAGTTTTTCAAGCAATTCACTTCCGTGGAATTCTGAGAAGTGACTTAAAAGGGCATTGACTGAAAACCAAAGCTTTGATTCACATGAATGTGTATGGATGGATTTTCACCAGCTTTTAGCTCAGTCACATATTTTGTGTGAACAAATAAAAGATCCTCTGCACAGATGTGGTTGCAGGGATGTTAATGCTTTGCACATTGTTCTTCCCATCCACTCCATTAATGTCTTATTGTTAGCATTACAACTGCATGAACCTTTCAGGAATCCTAGCCAAGCTCCCAAATTTCTCTTTCAGACAAATAAATTCATGTTCTAGGAACAGAACTGAAAGAAAAAGATCCCAACAGTGTAAGGCAGGGTTGGGACTGAGCACACAGGACAGCAGTGACAGCAGACAGCCCTGAAGCTGACTCTCACAGGCCCCAAGGGGAAGGGGGGAGGTCAAGGGAGATCAGCAACCTAAGGATTTCCTTATTCTTTCCTTATAAATGTGTGGAGAATAGGGATTGTTCCTCAGGGTAACATAGCAGGATAAAATCTAAATGGGAACAACTTTAGAGCTTTCCTGCTCCCAACGCCCTTATCAATGTTTGCTAACACCTCACATCCATAAAACTGAGCTGTGAGGAGCACTGCACAGCTTACATCATTATTACCTGTTAAGACAGCTTTCATAAATCAAGGTGGACTTTAGAACTGCCCACATCCATTTAAAATTTTGCAAGGCCTTCTATAGAGAACAACAGTGAATATTTTTTCCTCCAGCATACCCAAAGAGGGATTTTTGCATTGGGCTGTGGATGGGGGGTTTTCCCTCAGCCTTCTTCCACTTTCTTCAGGTCAAGAGCTGCTCCCAGATAGCAATTTTGCAATGAGTTCTCCTTTATTCGTGAGCCTGAGATGGTTTATTGGCAGGGAGCAGGTCTGTCCCTCCCTGAGAGACTCAGCTGTCCTCCCAGGATTTGTGGCTGATCCCCCTGGCACATTCTGGGCTCTGGATTCCACCTCTCCTGAGGTTCTGAGGCAGAGTTGTCTCAACCCTGCTCATGCAATGAATGCTTGGCCACATTTCTTGGGCAGGACAAATGCTGGAGTTTGAGATAATCTTTGCTTTTATTGCCCCACGCTTCCCAGCTCCGATGTGGATGACTCACTCATGCAGTGAGTCTTTCAAACAGATTTTATGTGGCTTTCTGGCACCAACAAATATGTATTTATGGAATAATGTGCTTCCTTTGGCTTTAGCATGCACTGTGAAGCAAAGTTCTCCCTCCTCTTAGCCTTGTGACAGATGACTTGGTAACTCTCCACCCACTGCTCCACCAGCCAGGTAGATGCCCTGTGCTGGAGCTAACACTGCCTTTGGTTATTCACTTCAGTGCCTTCTCCCTTTTGCCACTAGCTGTTTTAAATCTTGCTGCATCATGAGAGCACCAAGCACTACGATTTCCAAAACACGAGAAATAGTTTATACACGCAACATCCCTTCACCCATAGTATCAAACTCATTGTTTCCTTCAGGAAAAAGGTTTCATACACCAGGGGTGCAGTGGAAGGCATTTGGCATGGCAACCAGAGCGCAGCAAATTTGAACCCTGCAACAATATGGATTATTAATGCCCAGGAATCTCAGTCTGGAAATTTGTTTCCAATCAAAACCTCCCACTGCTTTGATCAAACCTCGTTCTCCCACTGGGTATTGCCATCCAGCAGACTCCTGGCCCACACTGTGGGTTCATTTCCTGGGGTGCATCAGGTCCTTGCCAGCAGCTGCAGGTAAAGCTTTTGAGTAAAATCACTCATATAAAGCTAGAACTTGATCAAAACTTCTTGAAAAACCAACAAAGATTGATTTTAGACTTCAATTGGTGTTGAGTCAATTTATCACTATTCTTAGTGCTCACTTTATAGCAATATTGTATTTTTTAAAGAACCTAGTGTGCTTTACCTAGGTTAAATATGTATTATTTTTGCAACATTGCAACATTTTGGAGGGTTTGATACACACTGCTCTTAGACACTGTTGAGAACGGCCAGAAGAATACTGAAAATATTTGTTTGTTTGCTGTATTGATTTCTGTAATAAACAAGTCAGTAAAAGCTGATGAAGGAATTCATATATGTTATGTATGAGTTATAGACACTTCCAACATTTTTCTTTCTAACCCACACCTCAATAACATTACAGAAAATGTATTGTGTCAGTTTCATTAGTCTTTGCCTTCTCCTTCCAGAAATATGATGGAGGTATTGATTTCACCAAATTAAAATATAATCCAAATCTTTGGCTCTATGAATTTATCTATTTTTTTTTTTAGAGTGCACTGGTTTTCTAACTACTATCAATTTTGTGCCTTGACCTGCACTTCAAACACAAGTATATAAAAATGATCTATTGGTTTCTCATGTAAGTGGTTGTTTAGAGAGATGTTACTGTCTCTGGAGTCTGTAGTTTGGCTAACTCTGATTAGGCTGGCTGGGCCTCAGCTCCATAAGTATGATGCCTGCTGCTAAAAAGGGAGTTGTTCATTTTCTGGCAGTAAATAATGAAATGAAACAAATACAATCTGTAATAGAATCAAATGCGAGCACAATGAGTCCACAATTCAATTTGGATTTAATATAGCTGCTTAATCCTGTTAAGGGGTGCCCTCATGAGAAAGATGCTTTAGCAGACCAGAGCAGGACTCGAAATGTGAGGGGAGGCTGTTAAAAGTGAGTTTGTGGTGCAGGAGGGGGTGAGGGGGGTCAGTAAGGGGTGAGAGAGGTCAATAAGCTTTTGCACCACAGACCCAAGTCTGATGGACAGAGTGGAGGTTGCTGCAGTGCGTTGATGGAGAACATGGAAAATGTAGCAATTCCCAGCGTAGGAGAATGCTTTATGTTTTCTCTCAATTCTGAAAGTTACCTGAGAGATCCAAGGTGCCAGGAGAGGTATTTCACCTACCTGGACACAATTCTCATTTTTTGTGTTGTTGCTGTGATGAAAGTGTCTCACAAGAAGCCAGACTGATCATTACACAAAGCAAAGGAAGCTTCACCTGTGGTAGAAACAAAAAGAGAGAAACACTAGAAATGAATTGTCACACTCTACAGAAGTAGAAGCAGTCATTAATTTTTGTGGAGCCATTGTTTCATCTCGGAATAATTAAGTCTTGCAAGAGGCAGCAAGAAACCTATGCGGTTATATAATAAATTCTATTTTTCAAGATAGAGTCCTTAAAGTCATATTTTTCCTACAGGAAATGCACTTTTTTTTCTTTTTACAGGGATAGAACATCTTCCACCAGAATTCACTGTGGGGAACAGGTGGTGTCTTATCACTCCAGGAAGATAAGGACATACTGTGCCCATAAAACAGACTATGGAGCTAGCTTGGAGGAAATTATCTGGGTTATTAGCATCAGGATGTGGAAAAACACACATCTCTACTTCAGAGGCTGGCACTGCAGAAAAAACTAGGTCACTAAAATCAGCCCCTTGCTGTATCATACCTCAGTTATCCTACAAAGCCATTGTTTTTTCCTGTCTCTCTTCAGATTAACTCCTCATACCAGAGACAGCAGCCAAGAAATATTTGCCACTGAGTCCTGGAAATGCAGGTTTCTTTCTGCTCTTCAACACTTGATGTATTCCTCACTGTCCCTGTTTTAGAACAACCTCTCCTGAATCATCCAGCTAGTCACATTCTTGAAAGTTTTACTAAACTTTATTTGCAGTAAAAGCACTGGCAGAACAGTCCTTGTCCAGTTTATTTGTATCCAATTTCCTGGGACAGTGGTTTCCAATCCTTTTTTTTTTTTTTACTGAACTCTAAAACATTCCCCAGACATGTCTAGGTTCCTCCATAGCGTTCATAAATCCATCAACAATGAGATGGGTTTTACTTCTTTTTTGTGGTTTTCTTGGAAGCAGTCTTTATGTGTCCAGAGTTCCTATGGATCATGCACTGAAAACAACTGAACTCTACTGATTTCTAAATCTGGCTTCCTTGATGGGGCAGTGCTCACATGGTGTGGTTGTAAGGTGAAGCTGTGAGGTAAAAGTTCATTCCCAGCTCCTTAATGTCCAAAACAGGGAAAGCTGTCTCCTCTCCATGTGAGGAGTCATGAGCAGAGCGTTGGTTAATGCTTAGGTTTGGCCCAGGGACAGGTTGTGGCCCTCTGTCCCTGTGCACACACCCTCTGAACTGACTCAGCCGGCTTCTGGTTGGTGTCCTGAGTGTTTCAAACACAATTCTTGGATGTGGCACAACAGCAATCATGATAAAATTGATCTTTCTGCTCGGTGGGCCTGCTGTTTTGAGCAGATTGTCTGGCCATGGATAGAGTTGGGTTCCTGCCTTGGGTGCTGTCACTGGGGACCTCCAAAGGTCCTTGACTTCCTAGACACTCAAATTAGATGCCTCTGGGAATACTTGTCCACTTCCACTGCATGTCAGGCAAACTTTCCACCTAAGGCCAGGTCTGCATTTGCACCACCCTTAGTTCTCCCTCAAAATAAAACATCTTTATTTTGATTTCGGTGGGTGATGACGACATATATCTAGAGTGGAAGATGACAAAAGTGGTCCTCAGAATCAGGGGTGAGTTACCAGGAAAGTCACACAGTTACAACAGTTTTTTCTCAGTTATGCACTGAGCACTCTGAAGGAGAATCCATCGAGGGAACATTAACATCAAACCTCGATAAGCCACTTCTGCAAACCCATTTTTCAGAGCAAATTCACTTGTCAACAGCACTTCATTTTAAACTCTGTGTTGGTGAGGAGGTATGGATGGAAGGAACTGCATCCTTCAGCCTGGAGAGGTCATGGTAGAGCTGCATTTTGGGACCCTATGTACTCAGATGGCCTGATCCTCAACCAAGTTAAGAACTCAACAGAATTACAACTTGACATTATCATTGCATCGAGGCATTTAGATGGCACCATAAATACACATACTGCTCTAGAGAATACAGATAGACATATTCTCTGCCCTAAACCTAAAGACCTCAGAATCTGAATAATGAAGCAAAATTACAACCAGCACTTAATCTGTTGAATATCTCCCATTGCACGGCACACCCTCAGCTGCTTTAATAACAGGGTTGTATCACCTAATCTCATGTACTGAATATTTAGTGCTGAATTAAAGAATTATAGATATTGAGAAGTTAATACCATTTCCTATCCATATCATATATACACTGAAATAATTTCTTCAGGTACTGCTGGATTAAGAAACTAATTCACTGTCAGACATCCAAGTACAGCTTTCTTGTTTGTTATTGTGAATGAAGTACAAATATTGGGAAGTACGTGCAAACCATTGGTGCTCTAACCAAAGGAAGATGTTTGTGGTTTTAATGATGCCAAAAAAGAGGAAACAGCTTCTTCTTGACTCTTCTGTCTTGCTATCCAGGGGAACAAAACACCATTCATCTCTTCTAAGCAGCAGGTCAGAGATTCTGCCCCAGCCCCTGGTGTCATCTCTCCTACCGAGAACACCAAACCCATACAAAGAATATTTTCCTCTGGTATGCAAAAATCAGTTCTGATATCAGCTCAGATGCTGCCTTTAAGAAAGAAAATAATGTTGTTTCTGAGTGATTCCAGATAGCTGGATTTACTAATTGTGTTCCTGTGCGCATCCATTAAAAGTACAATTATATCTTTTAAAGAAGGAAATAATTAGAGTGGAAATGAAAGTGTTATATTTAGCCTACCTTAAAGAAAGAAAATCAGATCTTAAGAGGGCATCCTTATTGTTGTCATTAGTGTAACAATAAACAAAAGCTGTTGTCCCAGTCTGGACTAGTCATAAAATGCAGCCAACAATTCTTCTGCTGGTGAGTTTTGTCTGGTGAATGGAATGTCTTCATAAAAAAAGATACTGAGTAATTCAAGTTTCCTCAATAGTCCTTGATAGTCTAGTGGGAAAATTTCAATATCCTAGTGTTCCCAAAACATATCCTGAAGGACTGGTCTTTGTCACTGCTGTCAAACACTGTTTTCTGGAGATATGCTAATTTGTGATTGTAGTGTGTGATAAATTTGCTGCTTCTCAGAGGCCCAAACAATAGAAAACCTTAATGGTAAATCAAAGAAAAAAAATTAAGCTGGAACTGATGTCAAACTTCTAAAGAGAAGTTTGGGGAAAAGAGATAAAGTAATAGGAGAAATGGACAAGAAATGTGATCCCTGTAACTAAAAACTGGAAGTCCTTTTTGCTGATTGGTATCTCTGCCTTGGAACTTTGCTAGATTTCAGAGATCAAGGATGGTTGAAGATTTGCAGGAATACTCTCTCCCTTTTCTCTGAGGTTTGCTAGGATGCATCTCTATGGCACTTTTCCAGCTGTTAGGGCCCTAAGGAGTTATTTTTCCCTAGACAGCTACAGGGTGTAAGAACTATGCAAATGCCCTTCTACGTGGTAGTCAGCTTTTCGTGGTACCCAGATCTAAGATAATTTTTAAATAGACCTTATTCATTCCTAGTCAGCCTATTAACCTTGATCGTAGCCCCCTAGAAAGTGTTCCTTATTGAATATTGTACAATATTATAAATTGTATATAGACTGTCCTTGCTTTCTTTTGGGTACATGGCTCCTGGCAAGCACAGGCTCTCTCTGGGGACCACATATGGCACAAATTAACAAAGTGATCACTTAGAGCTGCTTCTGGTGATCCAAATCTCTGCTGGGATGTGGGAGAAGGCAGGACACCAAGGTATCCTGTTGCTTGCTCAAGCTCCCCAGCCACACCAGACCATCCTGCAGTTGGCAGGCACTTGTCCATTTATAATTTAAAATGTCAGAACTTTTTCTTCCTTCAGACAGAAGCAGAAATATAGGTCAAGACTTCCTTTTATTTCACGAAAGAGAATTATTCCTTTCTGAGCAGCCCTATTCCTGACTTAGCCTTGAATTCACCTCACTTCACTTTATGACATTTCTCTGAGTCTACTGATTCATACAGGGGATCTGGGGACACACTGAGCTGAAGGGAGACACCTCTGTCAGATGCACAAAGTTAAGAAGGAGAGGGGGAATCCAAGCTTCTCTATTTGGATCTGCCAAGAGCAAGCACTGTGTAATCCAAGTTCCTGCACAGCCAGGATCCAGCTCCTCCTGGGTCCCTGTGGCAGTAGCACAGAAATATGAGTGATGAACCTTTTGCCTCCACTTCACCTCTGTGGCTTCTACCACAGAAGACACACAGATTCCTAAAAAGGCCTTTATGATACCAGCTCCAACTGGCATGACCAAAACCATTGATTTCTGTTCAAGTGGAAGTGGAGGTGAGAGGAGGAAGAAAGCAAAACAAATGCTTGTTCATGTGGTTAGGACATTACAGGAGTGTGTGAGGGAGCAGTGGGAAGCTTCACTGCTCCATCTCCCTCTGATCTGAAAAGTAGGGAGGCCTGGTACATGTCACAGAACTGGCCAAATAGTTGCAACCCCACCCAGAGGAAAGCACGAGAGTACAGCTTTTTGCCAACACTGGGAGGTTGCCAAGCCGTGTGGTATTTAAGCAGTCATGACTTTGTCTTCATCTGCACAGATTAAATATGGATGTGTGTATTAATTATGTAAATATGAAACTGCAGATCTCAATCAAGCAGAGCCAAAGATACACTATCCTTAGCAAGTGCTGATTGATGCCATACACACAACAAAAACAGAGACCATTCAGCTCATTGCTACGTGTATTCTGGAGAGGGGAGAGAAGGAAGAAGGGAAATTTGGAAGTAAACAGTGTTTTGTAATGAGAGTGAAACCATAAATGCCATAGCTTTCTGTGATACCTGATAGTCTCTATTCAGCAAAGCAGAATGCTTACTTAGCAGAAGACAGCTTTAGAAGATAGTGAAAACACATATTTAAAGTGAAATGAGCAATATCAGCTTTAGTGAACATTTGTAATGGGAGTTTTAGTCAAGGGTTGAGGCTGGGCTTTGGTATAACATGGTAGAAGCACCTGATTTTTTCTGTAACTTCATGTAAATCATGACCAAGTATGTGGGAATCAGTGGTACTGTCAGTGTAAGCTTGGTATTCTGGGACAAAGAATGGATAAATTTTCCAGGTTTGGCTTTGTGATGGGCAGCACCAGATTCTGATGTGTTTGTCTGCATGCTTAGTTCTAAGCAAAAGAGTATGATGTGGGCTTTCAAGGAAGGTGAATTGGATTGTGCATGTGAAATTTCTGAATTCCAGTCAATGCACACAAAAATCGGTGTGCTGTTAGAGAAACCTCACCCTGCAGACAAGAGCTTGTAGCCATCTCCACTCAGAAGGGCAAACCCCAGCAATTCCATGTTCCATGAACACTGTTCTCTCCCCTGACCTAATTGCAGCCTTCCAGGGTCTGCAGAAAGCCTACCAGAAAGTCGGAGAAAGTCTATTTAAAAGGACCTGAAGTGACAGGAAAAGTAGGAATGGTTTTAAGATGGAGAGTAGATTTAGATTAAGTATTGGGAAAACATTTTTCCTGTGAGGGTGATGAAGCACTGACACAGGTTGCCCAGAGAAGTTGTGCATGCCCCATCCCTGGAAGAGTGCAAGACCAAGTTGGATGGGGCTTTCTAGTGGTATAAATGGCAGAGGGATTTTTGGGTGAGATAATTGTAATGCATATTCTGAATAGATGAGTTAGGCAGGAGAGTGTCCTGCAGGTTTAGGATCAGCACCCAGCCCTCTCTCTGCTGCTCTTGACCTGCTCCTTTCCACCCAGTGGATCCAGGTCTGGAATACAGGGCTGCTCTGCCCCCACTGATGACTATGGGAGCTGGAAGGGGATGCTCTGGCATGCCACACGTGGCTGTACAGTTGCTCTGTGTGCATTGAGAGGTGTCAGAATTCCCTGGAATATCTAAGTAGACTGTTAGCACATAAATGCCTCTTTGATCATCACACATCTTGGACATGCAGAAGGCTGCCTTTCTACACACATTCCCTTTTTCACTTCTATCTTAGCTGACTTTATATCCCAGAGCTGAGATTCTATGGATAGACACAAGCCATTCCAGGAAAGAGGTTTTCCTACTGAACTGGCTTGGGGATTGAAAGGCAGCACACATATTTAAAGGTCTTCTCTCCTGAGAACCTGTGAGCTTTCTCGGTTTCAACTTTCAGAAACTTTTCCAGGCCATATATGACAGTAGAGCTGGAGAGAGACAGCACTGCCTAGAGAAAGAGCCCATGGCAGAGGGCTGGAACTAGAAGATCTTTAAGATCCCTTCCAACCCAAACCATTCCCTGATTCTATGATTCTTAATGCTCCCTTTAAGTACATTGTCCACTTACCTGAAAGAGTCTACGCTGTGAAACTTGGTATTCCTGTTGTTAAAATGAACTTTCTCTTGATTTAAATCTATCCTATGTATTACTTACTGAGGTTTCACTTTCTTGACTACCAAAACCTGATCTCTACACCACGAGCTCCAACCTTCCAGTGATTTGATATCACTGTCAGAGCCTGCACTGGCAGGTCCCGCATACATTTGTTTCTAGAAGGAGAATTTGGGTGTTCAAGTCTTGAGCTGCATGTTTCAAGAATCTTTGCCAGGTGTTCTATTTCTGCCCTCATTCTGGTAGGTTGTGTATTTGTGCACTCAGCAATTCATTCCCTTTCACTTCACCTATTCATTCACATTTCTATAACTGAAAATTGGCTGGTCTTCCATTTGGCTAAAAAGGAAATTAAATTCTGAGGAGCAGATAAAACAAAGTGGCATAGAGACTACATGAATTACTGCACCTAGACCTTTAGTGTGAGCATTTAGAGGTGTTTCAAAACCTGAATAAATTATTTTTAAAATAATCTAAACCTGGCAATGAAGTTTAAATCATAGAGAAGGTTAGCCTTTCTAGATTTGTTAGACATAGACAACAAATTACATATAATTACATATTCACACACCTTCTAAATTCACCTCCTGCTCACTGGGAACACAAGCTTTAGCCTAACTTCTACTCCCAAAGTCTGTAAAACTTTCTTCAAAGGTCAGCTTAAAAAATCATTAGGAAACCTGATCAAGTGATAACCTTGTAACAATTTGAACAGCATATCTCTTTGACCTCTGCCCACGCTTCTTGCAAACCTTAAAACACCGTGTCAGGTTTGAGATGCAAATGTGAATTGAGGGGAGTGACAGTGATGAAGAAGTGTGTGACAGCATTCCTTACCTGTGGACTGCATTACAGATGAGGGGTTCAGCACTCAGGTTTCCTCAGGAAAGGACAAGCTTGTTTAGTGTGTTAACCATGAGCACATGTTTGAGTCTCAGGTCTTTTATAAAAAGTGTCATAACTCGTTCACTAATCATAGTTCAGTTGCAATTCTCTGGACTAAGTGGACTGGCCACCTCTGCCATGTGTTTTACGCAATTAAATTCTGCCTTCTCAATCCTTTTTTTCCTGATGTATGTGTGGTATTTTGAATGGAAACTGTAGGGGAAACATGACAGCAAAACCAATGAGATTGGACATAACCTTTAATTATTTTCTGATACTAGAGTCCACCAAAAGGAGTTTGTATGTTAAATTTGAAAATTAAAATTACTCTTCTGCTGCCAGCCTGCAGAGTCCATGCTAGGTGAGTATTCACCTATCTTGCTCCCATATTTTGTTATTTGCTCTCTGGTTTGGATCTGTCACCTATTCCCCTATGGACACAGTCTCATTAACCAAAATCAAGGAAAAATCCCAGCCATCTGTCAAATGAGAGAGACTGGGGAGCTTTTTCACAGAGCTGACAAAGAAGCCAGAACACAGGCAGAGAAACTGAAACCTTCCTCTTCCTATTTTTTCATTCGAGGTCAAACTGTCTCATGGGACAAATGCTGGGGAGAAATTGTGGATCCTGCCACCTTGGGTCTCCTTCTGAGGAAATGAAACATTTCAGTCTTCTGTGCTTTCGGTGCACGAAACAGCTGAAGATTTTTGTCCTTGAAAATTCTTGCAGAAGCTGGAATGACCTTGAGATCTTCTCTGTGTGTACTTATTCCTATTACACGTTTGTGTGTAATACAGTTTGAAGCTGTTGTATTTAATATTATGGCATTAAGGAGTCAGAGCTGGGTTAGGAGAAAACTCACCCCCCCCTCTCACATGCAGCTGAAATCCACGCCACAAAATGAGCCGAAAACATTTACCTGGGAATCCTGGAGCATAAATGAGACATTGTGGTTTTGTCGCCATGGAGATGCAATTGCTTCTAAAGCTCTTTGCTTTCACTTAGCCATCTATATAATAAGTGTGGGAAAGGTCACAGAGACATAGAAAAAGAGAGGGAAAAACCTACGAGGAGAGTGAGGAGTCATCTGAGAAAAAATAATGTGGATCAAAAAGGTTTTCTTTTCCCATAATAAACAGTAAAAAGAAGTAAATGTGGAGCCCCACTCCTTTTGTTCCCGAAAATATTTAATTTTTTTTTTCCTTGGAGAACTTTAAATAATTAAAAATTGTCTGATACCAGGCCATAGAAGAGAATGGTAGTAGAGAGTATAATATATTTAAAAACTACAATATTTTTAATAGATAGATGAATAGGTGAATAAATTGTAGACATAAAGGGCAAATCTTGACAAGTCCTGGCAAAGTCTCGTATGAAAGTGAGTGTTAAATCAAGGTTACCACTGCATGTGATTACTCAATTCGACCAGGTATGTCTATGACTTCACATTTTCACTTGAACATATATTTCTTATGTGCATCCTGGGAAGCTTAAAATTTCCTCTCCATTGCATTTTTAAAAATCTTTATAGAGAATTAAATTAAATTGTGTTGGGGAGAATCAAGGAGTTAATCAAAGATAAAATCCAATCAAGATTTTGCTTGGAAAGTGTATCTAGAATTGCCCAGTTACACTTGGGATATTTTTTGTATCAGTAGCTTTTTCATTGCCAAACATATTCCACAATACATTCACACAACAAATGTTCTTGAACAATGTGATTGCATTTCTTCATTTGTAATAACATAAATGAAAATAATAAAATGGGAATAGTAGGAGCATCGCCTCTAAATAATAGAATGTCTTTCCTCTTTTGTGTTCAAAATCACATTTATTTCATTTGCTTAAGGCCATATATTGAAAATGAAAAATTGTCAGAAATCTTTGCAAATTTGAAACTCAACCCAAAATCTGTTAAATACAATTGCTGCTATTTGCATTAACTTGTTGATTCCAGAAAATTTAGTTTTCAGAACATGACAAAGCCTTGATCACCTGCCTGTGGCTGTGTTCTGCTATTTTCACACAGATTAAGTGCTTTCATCGTTACCAGACAAGGATTCCCCAACCTGCCAAGCAAATAGCCCCAGTTCACACCACAGAGATCTATGTACTACAGCTCTCCACACAAAGTCAGCAGTTTTTAACTCCATGCTCAAGGATTTGCCATGGTAGAACTAGTTATTTCTTGATGTTTATTAGGCTTATTTTTTCGATTATCTTGAGGCTTATTACTTGGATTATCTTGATAGTTTGAAGCCTTATTAGTGCTCTTCAAAATTAACACAGCGAGTACAGGACAGGCAGTTGTGTTTGTTTGTACAGGAACATGTGAACTTCAAGTGAAGTTGCTCCAGAAAAGTCTGTCAGATGCTAACGAGTGTCACCAAACTGGCAGAACTTCAGGTCTGCATACCAGGGCTTTGCATTTTCTCCCCTTTTCTGACTTTAGCAGGTTTTGTGTGGCTGGATTTTCTTGCTCTGCCCTTTCCTAACTCTGTGAAACTATCAGTTTACAATCTGAAATCCTGTACGAGGCAGCACAGCTCAGTGGGGCTAATAAACTCACATCTCTTGTCAGATGAAATGTGCTTGAGGTTCAGCCATGCTATTAAAGGCAGAACAACTTCAGCCCAGATCTCATTTCTGAGAGTGTGAAGACACAAAAACTGGCTAAGATAGTTCTAAAGTACGATTAGGTGACTGAAACCTCCACATCTGCCTGTAAGCATGCTGACTGGAGCATCTGCAATTGGTTCATTAAAAACCAGAGGTATTACCTGTCTTCTCTCTCTCTTATTTTTTAATATGGTCTGAGAGCAGTTTTATTAGGAAGCTCCACATAAACTGAGGTCTCCTATGATTGCATCTCCTGACCTTTTCTCATACCCTCTAGGGCCTTAAATCATTGTCCTTCACAACAAGGCTTTTCTGTCTGAAGCTAAGGTATGCCCTGTGCAAAGGTGAGGAAGCTCACCCCAATTAATATGATATTTTAGTTTCTAATGCCCTTAATGACTGGAGTCTTGGGCTCCATAGTACTCAAAATTTCCTGTCTCCTGAGCAGTAACAGATCTAAAGTTTTTTAGTAGACGAGCACCTGAAGAGAGGGGTTTGCAGTTGGTGTGTGTGTATTTGTGTGTGTGAATAAAGTAATGAAAGCTTAAGAGAAGAGTTTTGCACCAAACAAGAGCAATATAGGTTATTAATGTCAACAATACTAAAATGGGAGCAATACTCAGTTGGGGAAGTGTGGGGAAGAACTCTTTGATGTGTGTGCAGTTAATTCACCCGTGACAAAACTCTGCTCTCGTGCACTCACCAAGTGCAGACGTGCTCTGCATTCAATCTGTGTCTCAAGGTATGCCCAGAGAGAATTGTCACTCTGGAGCTTCCCAGCTACACTGGGTTCATACAAGATCAATCTGCTTAAAAGCAGTCATTGCTGGGTTCTGCACCATTTTGAATTGATCTGTGATGTATAGAGACAAACAATTCAATCACTGGAAGAATATCAAACTGTGTATCAAGCTACCTAAGATCTGAAATAAATAACTGCAAATCAATCCCTTTTTCTACGTTAGATAGACAATATATCCATTAAAAAACTGACAGCTCATTCAATTTTAAGGGGAAACAATGTTAATGATGTTTGAATGCTGCCAAGTATTGATGTGGGAAAGGCTTACTAAGCATATTCCATGATCATTTCTGAACTATTTAAATAACATTTCTTGTTTGCTTGTCTAGGAGACCAGATCTTGCTGCAGTCTGCTGTAGAGTGCCAAGGCACAGTAAGGCTGACAGTCAGGCAATTTATACCACTCCTTTCTACCTTTCACTGTTGCTGTTTCTTGCATGGAGTAGGACAGTGCATGGCATGAGGAAATGCTCATTTCTGTGGCAGCAGAGACAGGGTTCTTCCTGTGTGTTTTCGTACTGCAACAAGCAGAATCCCCAGAGTAAAATTCACCACGAATTCTGTCACAGTGGAGAGAAAACCCTCCAAAAGCTGCAGGGCAAGCTTTGCTCTTGCTCTTTGGGGAGCAGCCCTGCACTGAGTGAGGCTGCTTCTGGGGCAAGGTGTCCACAAGTTCCCAAGTGGCTGAGGTGCCAGATCCCAATCTACTGTTGCTGAAGAAGGAATTAAATTCCTTTCTCCTAAATTTCTCCCTCCCAACCCCCAGCAAGGAGTGTGGAGAACAGAATCAACACCCCTCTCTCATCTCAGACACGACTCAGAGTTCATACAGAATGAGGAGTCAGGAGCACTGGACCCAGAAACCAACCACTCTCACAGAACCAGCTAAGCACATCCCTTTGGCTTTTAATTGACTCCCCAGTGTCTGAATGATGAAAAATTTGTGTGTCTTTTCTTTAAAAACTAAAGAGAAAGAAGAAAAGGGGAAAAAAATAACCCCAAATCTATACACAATCAGAGAAGAAAATGTACCCAGGGTATTGACATTAACGAGGAAAATCACCATATTTACACCATCCAGCTCTATTTTCTGTTGCAATATATACATTTTGATGATGATTATGATGATCATTGCTGTCATTATTATTCTTTCCCAGGAAACTCTTTCAGCTACTGATATTCTGTGCCAGATTGAATATGCTTTTCATTGTTTTAGTGTTGGGTATTAGGTAATTATAACATCTATATTCAGTGTTACCTACACTCTCTGGAATAGATTTCTTGTTCTTTTGTACAGTCAGACCTTCCTGCAGTGTGTTTCTGCATTTCCACTAAATAAGACATCAGCTCTACCACTGCCTCTTCAGCTTAATTTCCACAGAAATCCTGTGTGATGTAGGAAGCAGTGTGTGCTCTTTCTCCCTCTGTAAAAGATAGTTTGTGTTTTCTCCTTCTTAGTGTCTGTTAAGGTTGTATCACCAAAATGGAACCTCATTATGCTTTTTCTTGGCTGAAAAGTCTTCAATATTTTTCTATTTTTCTTCCCTTCTTTCCACTTCTTTTGTTTCTCTCTTTCTCTCTTTCTCTCTCCCCTTTCATTCATATTCTAATAGATGAAACTTTCTTACAAACAAAACAAAAAAAATACAAACTTTCATTTAGAAATACAAGAAAGCTAGACTTTTGAGGGATATTTCAGTGTCAGCAACAAATTCTTTGCATCTAGGATGAAGATAATTCAAGGAAGGGAAGAAGGAAGATACAGGAAAAGGTATGGAATGGAGGGAAGACATTTACACAGCACAATTCAGTGACACGCTCTGGGATTTTGAAGGATCTTGAAACCTACTTTCTAACCCTGATGTCTCTTTTTTGTTTTGGAGAGAGGTAACAACTGCACCAGGGATTTTACCAAAGCTGATGAGAACTGGTGTGCTTGCATGTTCAGGCAGACAACTGTATCCTAATAATTTTGCCCAGTTCTAGTTTTGTTTTTGCATCACAGAATTTGAGTCTTCTTTATGTACCTCCTACTACAAAAGCTGAGACCAATATATTGTTATTTCCACAGCATAAAATGCAAAATAATACACTGATGTAATAATGCCAATCCAATTTACTAACATTTTCAAAACAGTTTGCATAGAAATTATTGATACACAGTGATTCCAAAGGCTTTGTAGATCGTCTACAGAAACCCACAGTTCCTGCCCACTTGGCTCAGTCATTTTTCTTGGGTCACACAATATGCAAGACTGTGAGCTTAATTTATTTATTATATTAAAATATTTTTTCTTATTTTCCTGTCCCCAAGACAGCTGAATTCCTAGGAAATACACATCAGTTATTTTTTCAGCTGTCTGACGAATAGATCTTCACTTTAATGTGAAAATTCCAGAAGATGTATTATGTATACAAATATGTTACAAGCTGTGTCATGACACACGGAGAATAAGATCTGTCTGTTTGCCTGAGGTTCCCCCAGCCAAAGTTGTTTACTTCCTCCCAGCTCTGTCTGGCTCTTGCAGTGAGAGAGTCTTTAATCTACATCCAAAACCCCCAATGCTCTGGATGTCCTCACTCCCTGACAGAGGAGGTCTCTGCACCTCCTCTCCCCGCTCTGAGCAGCACAGAACAACAAAGCTCACACTCTCTGAAGACTCTGGGATTCATCTGTATGAATTTATGAATCTTGTATGAGGCCAGGTAATGAGAAATGTTTATTTAGACAGATTGCACTTTGTTTAATAGTTGGACAAGAGCAACAAAAGAAAAGCATGTCACTAAAATAACTGGAAGGCACTTGCTGCTCAACTCAAATGACCAGGACACAAACTCCTGGAGAGTTTCTCTGACAGAGCAACTCAACACCTGATGGCCTGAACACCCCAGACTGAGCCCAGGAAAACGATTGGATGAGGATGCAACAAAGCAGTTAATTGTAAACAAAAAAAAAATGCTGTTATGATGAACCAGTCATCAGGGCTTGTGTTTTCTCCATGAAAATGAATGTGACACTTCTGCCTTGTCTATCTGAAACTTGAAAAATACCATTTTCCCAAGTTTAAACATCTTGCAAGTCAAACAAACTGAGAATGTACACTCAACACAAAAAACATCAATGAATACCAAGAATATTTTGTTAATAGTCAAGTCAATGTCCTGCCAAGAAGCCACCATAGCACAGACACAAAAAAAGAACAGGTTTGACCCAAAATTCATCCCAGCTACAGGAATATAGGAAAACAACAATAATTCACCTGACTAATAAGTGAAAAATACGAGGAAAAATGGAAGCAAATGGCCACTAATAAGTTTTGAAAGTCTAAGAATGTAGAACTTGGGTTGTTGAGTCTGGAGAGAAGGAGTCTCAGGGGAGCCCTTATTGCTCCCCAGACTACCTGAAAGGAGATTGTAGCCAGGTGGGTGTTGGTCTCTTTTCCAAAGTAACAAGCAACAGGACAAGAGGAAATGGCCTCAAGTTGTGCCAAGGAAGGTATAGATTGGATATTGGGAAAAATTTCTTCACCAAAAAGGTTGTCAGAGATTGGAACAGGCTGCCCAGGGAAGTGATCACCATCCCTGGAGGTATTAAAAGGCATATGGATGTGGCACTTGGGGACATGGTTTAGTGGTGAACATGGCAGTGCTGGGTTAATGGTTGGACTGGGTGATCTTAAAGGTCTTTTCCTTTAATTCTGTGCAATTCAGCCATCATCTCTTCTTGGTAACAGGATTATAGTCTTGATTGATAAAGATGACAGTGTTGATATAATAGGTTTGGGTTTCTTCAAGGCGTTTGACTTAGCAACATATGACATTTTGGTTAAGAAGTTTGTATTGTATGGAATTAACAGAACACATATAAGATGGCTTAAGAATTAGTCATGTTGTTAAGTTGTTAAGGCTGAGGAATCAGCAAGTGAGATTGTTTCCTGCACTGTCCAAGGAAAACAACTTTTTATCCAATGCTGCTTAATATTGTCATCAGTGACTTAGCTGATTTTTTTTATTTTCATTTTTTCCAGACTGTGAACACACCACTCCACCACCCCACCCCCATAGCAAACTAAAGCTGACTGGCATTAGGACTGCTTTTCTCTGTTAATCTTCCTTTGTCCCCTGGGAAGGAGTCCACAGATTGACAGGTTTAAGACCTTTGACTAGGACAACACTAAATCTTTCCTTGTAACATTTGTGAGCAGCAACGGAATGGTGTAATATTTAATAATGAAAGCAGACTATTGGCACAGTCTGGTCCAATTTCTTTGGTTAAACACAGGAACCACCAGAGAATATTGAATGTTAATGCAGTTGGATGCAAAGAACAGCAGCTGAGAAACAGAACAGAAATGATTTCTTCAGAGAGGAGGCTGTCCTGGAAAGGATACATAGGTTCATTAGCAGTGCTCTGTTGAGAGGGCTAACCTGGTATTTGGTTTCATAAAGGGGTTTAGAGAGAAGCAGAAGGAGCAGAAGGAGGAAGGATTCTTGTTTGACAGAACTAAATGAATTTCTGAATGCAATGACTGACACTCCTGAGTGGTGCAGAAAACACTGCAATGTGTCTGGCTGAGGCATTTGCTATTGTGTTCAGGATCATACTTGCTATCACATTTTAGAGTGGCAAAAATTTCGAGTTAAAGCTGCTCTCTCATATTCTTCGTGGTTCATATTGTTAAATAACCCAACACCTGCTGGCTGTGCTGGCTCCCAGCCACGGCTGTTCCAAGGATGATTTACAAGGGGCAATCCCACTTGCAGGATAACTTCTTTATAGCAAGTCTCAAAGACTGGGAAAATGGCAACACCTTCTACAGAGGGAGTGATTTATGTAGAATCTGCTTCCTGCCACAAGGAATTCATAAAGACCTGACTGAGGTCGAAAAGATGGGTAAGCCCAACAGCAGGACACAGGTTATGGCAGGAGCCTCCAGCAGAAACCCTAAAGCACTGTTCCATTTCCTCCCATCACCCAGGCTGCACTTGCAAGATCTTGTTGCTGCAGGTTTGCAGGGTTGCCCTTGAAAGCTCCTCAGATGGCCCTTCCAGAGCCCGCTACAGTCCTTTCTCTCCCCTCATCCTTCCTAGACCAATTCTGGGTCCCCTGCTTCTCCCTCCCCAACCTGTGTAAGGAAGTGAAAGCTGGCACAATGCAGTGAAGAACTGGCTGCCTTGTAAAAATCTGCTAAAACATAATCTAATGTACATCTCAGGGAAACGTGGGCACCCTGATGTACGTTGGGCTACATCCTCAAAAGAGCCAGCAATCCCCTTCCTACCCCAAGGAACCCTTTCATCCATCTCAACCAAAGCATGATAGCCAAAATTATTTGATCTGGTTACTCATATTAAAGCACTTCCTTTGATCTCTGAGAATCTTTCTCCACCTCTGCCCGCCTAAGTAATTTCTGGAGAAAATTTGTTCAGAAAATTTGTTCAGAAACCAGTATTATGCTCATGTCATGCAAAAGGCACAGACCACTTACCCAGGCTGCTGGGCTGCTCTCTGCTCACTGACTTCCCCCACTGTGTGTATTTCTGTTTGGGAAATAGATCTTGTGCACTGTAATTCCCTTTTAACAATCCTTTGTATATTAATGAGGTTAGAGTTAATCTATCATTTGCAAATGGCCTGCTGCGAATCAATAAAGTTTTCATAGGAAATAACAATCCAGCTGGGATATTATTAGAGAAAAATTCAGAGGCATTTTCAGGCAGAATAGCATGATAATGCTGCTTCTATTGTTGCTGTTGTAATGATAGGGAGCTGGGAGGAAAGGTCCCAGAACCCATGTCCCAAAGAAAGGGGCTTCTGTAAGGTTATCACTAAAGAGTTATATAGTCCTACAAGTCCACTTGGTTTTGATCTTGCTCTTAGGTATTAAAGAAGTTCTGTATTTATTTGGAAAATCAGAACATCATTTAATCTTCTGCCTCCTTTTCTTTTTTCTGAGCATTTTTTCCTCAAAATAGCCCCATTTAAATAGCAACATGGCCTCCAAAGGTAGGATGCCTCTCCAGTTTCACTTAGTGCTGCAGCTGATTGAAAGGTGCAATTCAACAGAGGAGGGAGCACCACATGGGCAAGCTGTAAATAGAACAAGCATCTCCAAATACTTGATCCTGGTGAGAAATTCTGAGCTCACCACATTTGGCTTTAATTTCCTATCATTTCCTCTCATGGCCCAGCTATTTATACCAAATTGGAATTAGCTGGCTACCTCTTGTAGTGAATGCTAGAGACAAAGGACTGGTCTGGAGAAGGTTGCTGGCCTTTTCCTCCTGTTGCACGGTAGCCCAGCATTAAGGAAAGGCAGAGAGGGTAAGAGAACCAGGCAGGGTTGGAACAACATCACGAAGACATGGAGGCCTGCATTACAATCCAGCTAAATAGACAGTGGTTTCACCCAGATTTGAAGGCACCACTGAGAGTTCATCCTGTGGAACTGAAACCATCTGTTCTCTTTAACAAGGATGCATTCAAGAACTGAGTAGCTGGAGTCAGAGAGAGTGACACGCATTTTAAAAAGCAATGTACTGCTTGAATGTTACCAGAATTGAAAATAGTCCTACTCAAGACTATGTGCCAAACAAGGCACATGTAAATTGTGTCTCCTCCATTGATGCTGATCTGAATTCTGAATTCAGACTTGCTTCTATATGCAGTAATTAAGGTTGAACCACTTGGAAGCCTAATAGCATGTATAAATAGGCAGGTGTAGACTAACCTTTTCCCTATACTCTGACCAGCAGAGCAAAGTAAAAATCTCAAAGTTGGAAATGCCAGGCTCCAAGTTGCCTGTGAGCACTTCATCTGTCCCTAGGAGAGTGTGCATTAGGATGTACTCTCTAATTACAGGGACATTTACTAACTATTTTTCTCTAGAACCCTTGCCTTATTCAGTATCTGAGATCAATGTTGATTACTTAACAAGTAGCAATTCAGTATTTTACTCTTTCACCATTCTATGCCTACTGATAGACTGTACAACATAAACACCTTCCAGCTCTGTCTGGAAGTTAAAAACCTTAATTTTCTCATGAGGATTTCTGTTGCTCTCCAGATTACATCATAGTGCTCCAAAAACTTCCTCACAGTATGCCCTATTTATAAACCAGGAACTGAGGCGAAAATGGTTGAACATAAGAGCTCTGCCTTTGGGTGCCCTGTTAGTTATGTCTAAAGGGTGGGATGGGCATGTTTCACACTGAAGCCTGTCACAGGGTTTCATCCCGACTAGGAAATCCCCTGGAGATGACAGAAGATCCCACCAGATTTCTTTCCAGAGGAAACATCTTGCCTAAGGACATACATCTAAGTCCTGCCCTCAGAGAGAGCCAGGACATTGCCAGGATGAACAACACACATGGAGGACAGTGGTAACCATCACAACATGGGTTTTTTACTTTTTGAATGACTGGACTTAAAACAAGCTCCAGATATCCAAGGAAGGTTCCATTAGTTTGTGTTGGAGCTGTGAGTCCAAACCTGTCCTGCAAAACAGACACCAGGACACCAGCTAGGCAGACAGCTGGGAAAACAGGAGCTCACTGTTGATGATAATCTGTAAAAAAAAACAACTTCACAAAGCTATTTGGGCAACCAACACACAGCAAAACACTGAGCATGATTTCCAAAATCCACTTGGCAATCACTGTAAGCAGCAATCTCCTCTTTGGGACACCTAAGTGCTCAGAAATCTGGTCCTAAGTGGTTTGCCAGCACTATATATGAATTCTGAAGCAGAAGAAAAATCTTGTCCATTGAAAAGGCATTGAATTATTATAGCAATAACAGGCAACATAAAAGATGAGATGTGACATGACTAATTCTTAAGCCATCTTATATGTGTTCTGTTAATTCCACATAGTACAAATTTTTTAACCAAAATATCACGTGTTGCTAAGTCAAATGCCTCAAATAAATCCAAATTAGGCCTGAATGGTCCTTGGTTCCTATCCAGTTCGTTCCCTTGCCTTCAGGCTCTCCTTCCTCGGGGCAGGATCAACTATTTCTAAATTATCTCTGGTGGCTATTTTTGTGACCATTTATTAGCAAAGAATGATTGTAAAGCTGAGTCTTTACAAAGAGCAATGAAGTTAAATAAAGGTTTAAGAGCAGAAGTGAGAAATGTTTCAGACCCAGTCTTCCGGACAGTTTGGCTATGAAATACCTGAAGGTTTTTTCTTTCAGGCTAATGAATACATGAAGTATAATCTTTGCAATATTCTTTCCTTTGAATCTGGTTCAGTAATCCATGCTGCTACACTGGAGTTAGAGGCTGATTCCCAATGGCTGAAAACTATATAATGTTTCATCCATATCATCCCCCCCATTGATGAGGCTTAGAGGTGACACAGCATTTAAGAAACAGACTTCAGTCACAGCACAAATCCTGTGACTGGAAATTACCTTTGTTTAGTTTAAAGTTGCTAAAGCATGAAGTTTACTTTCACAATTAAAACAACAAGAAAAGGGTCTTTAAAGGAAAATCTGAATATCTGTACAGTAGAGGCCAGATAGGTAGGGAGGAAAAGAGCCAGATGAGTCCCTCTATTATCAATGTCCAGTGTGGTGTGTGATGAGGGTCAGATAATGGGATATTAATAAGACTGCTGAACAGCTTCTTTCCCCACCACCCCATGCAAGGCACCTGCCTCTGTCTGTGTTGCAACATCAGTTTGACTTGCATTGGCTTGGCTGACTGAATTCAGAGATGCATGCAGGGCACCTACTTACAGGGAAGTTGCATGAAGCTGGGGGTCATAAACTGCTTGTGCAGAAGTGTCAAAAACTGGCTAAATGTTAGGATACAAAGACAAGCACTGAAGAGTTCGTAGATACAGTAAAAAAAGTCATCTATATCTATATATATACATGGATACACATCCACACACCTATAGGTATTGATTCTATCCTACTGTCTGCAGAAGATAAATAGTGAACAACATTTCTTCCTGCTTTTTCATTCTACAAAGTGCCTTTTCTGTTTCTATAGCAACTTCTGCTGTTTGTAACTTGTGGTTCATGCTAAAAATAACCTTATTTAAAAGGGAGAAGATTCTGAAAAGTTAGAATAATTGGAAAATATTGCAATTTTAAAATGAAATAAAGTCATAGACTATGCTTAATAAGTAGCTTGTTCACCATAAGAAGCACTGAATGTGACATCCATTATGTGACTTATAAAATAGAAATGGGGCTTTTATTAGTATGTCTCAGGTTCTTTGTTACAACCTGAGTTACTGCCTTTTGAATGACTATGTAATGTTCTCCATCAGAAATTCAGCCACTTGCTAATGAGTAGCAAAGAGTTCCACCTCTAGATATACTTGTCTTTCTGCCATGGCACCCCTCATACAGACTGCAGCGCAATAAATGTCATTAACATGCTCCATTCTCACCTGCAGGGGCTGCAGTAGGTGTCCCACATCACACAAAACCTGATTTTGGGAAGAGGAGCTTTAGCAATGGGCAGCAAGATAAACTCTGGTGGATACTACTCATTTTATCTTCCTTTAAATGAACAGAAAGTTTTTTTATGGGTCATACTTCAGCTCCAGGTGATAAAGGTCTGAAACAGCTCCTCCCCTTGCCATTAAAACTTTATGAATAAACATGGTTTTTGAAGGGCGATTAGCCTTCCTCTCCATGCTGTGTTGCTGTAATTTGGGCAGTGTATGATGTTTTGTAATATTTTGTATGCACAGAGAGTCCCACGTTCAATACAAAAACTTTATGGCTGCAGGATTGCACTGCAACGGGCAGAGCAGGAGGAATGTCCTTACACAGGGCTCATGGCCTTCACTGATTTCTCTGCTCTCTTCTCCACACCACGCCCCAGCAGTGGCCCCACCTCTGTGAAACAGAAAGGGCTCAGTGTAGGACATGGACGGAGCAGCTCCATCCTAACCTCTGGCCTGTGCCTGAACACTTCCCTCTGGGAAGGAAGAGGAGAAAGGAATTGCAAGAAAAATGGGCAAACAAGGAGGTCAAGTTGGTTAATAAGCAACTTCCTTCTTTTGTGCCATAGCCAGTAAAAAACAGTGAATGCAAGAGTGAGGCACTGAAGACCCTAACTTTAAAATACACTGAAGGAAATCTGAAAGACCTTGATTTTTTTTTTTTTTTAGCTAAACTGACTACTTGTGAGGACAGAGACTGCACTATATTTGTTCTGAACAGACTACACTGTCAGCAGCCAATAAATTAAACTGTAATAAATGGAGTCATTCTGCTGCCACACAGTCGTGCACAGACTCTCCTGCTGGGACAGTTGCACACTGGTGTAAGCTTCTCCTTGAACCTACTTTGTTATCCACATCTTTCTCCAGGCTGATGATTTTCAATTATTTCCTTGTCGATCTCTGTATTTCGCCAGGGGAGGTGCAGAAGAGTTCTGTGCTCCCCTCCATTCCTCATTACATTCTGCAGATCACTTTTCTATATCCTCTCCTCTGCTGCCCCCTTTGCCTTTTAAAAATTTGTTGGCCCTTTCTAAGTTATTCATATCCCATTTCAGCATGAACAGATTTTTCTTGCAAGGACATGTAGTTATGACAAGAGATATGCTATAGTTGGAATAGTTATCAAAATGTCACCATTTCAAGGCTTTTGGCACCCAGGAAAACAGTTTCCCTGTCTGTCCACTTGATTTCTCCACTTTAATCATGTGAGTTAACTGTGGCAAACTAGAGATTAACTCTCCCTCTTGTCTTTCTTTCCTCTTTCCACAGCTTTCAGAACTCTCCATCTTTGTTGCTGGTCTTTACACCACCAGTCTTACAAGAGACACTGGGAGCTAAATGGTCTCATCAGACCAAGCTCTCATCAGCTCTAGACAGGAGCAGAGTAGGTACCTCACTGCAAATTTGCTTTTTTGGCTGCAAACCATTCTGTTCTTTCTGCATTTCATTTGTTCAGTCTGCAATGCCAGAAGCAGCTGGCTCATATTAGTTTGGATTATCCCAAGAATTATTATCCAAAGAATTAAAATCCCAAAAGGTGCCCCAAAAAGTCAAGGTACAACATTTTTCTTTCACCAGCTTTTGACCAATCCCCATGCCAGCTGTTCTACAACTGATGCCAGCGTGTTTAGTCACTTGTATGTTAAATTCTTAACTGAGACACGAGGGCTAACAGCGCTTTGTTTGCTCACAGACATTCTCAGCTGTTCTCAGATAATGTAAATGGATACAGTTCCTAAAAAGCTCATGTGCTCTGCATAAAGTGGTTGATGAGCCACCACATACAAGACTCTCTGGCTCCTTCTGATGCTGGAGGATTACTGAAAAATTCAAATTTTATTTGAGATGTGCATGCTGGTCCTTTGGTAATGAATGGAGAAGAAAGCTAGATGCCTTTTACTGTCTACTTGCTCGCAGTGTCATCAGCTCTTTCATGGTGACAAATATATTTAATAAAATGTATTCCTATTAAAGACACCCACTCTTTCAGGAAGGTGCTGTGCTGCCTTTAAAATGCAGACATTTTAAAGTTTACTAAGGAAGTAAGTATTTAATTCAGAATATGACCAACATTAATGCTAATGCAGCCATTTTTCTGCTTGGGGGCATTTTTGGTGTGCTGTACAGAGCATGCTGTACTTTCCTAGAGCTGCCAATAATTATTCAGAAAGATTCTTCTACCACACCAAATTCAGTGCAGCTGCTGAGGTCTGAGGCTTTGTTGGAAATATGTAGTGATTTTTTGCTGTGTTTATCTCTATTGATTTCTGACCCACTTATATTCAAAGTTACCTTATAAAAAATGAGGAAGAGTGGTCTCTGATTCCTCTCATCCTCTACCCAGGAAAAGCAAAGGTTCTTAGAACTTCCTCCTTGACAGATGGCAGGAGGAATTCTCCCTGAATCTATGGAAAGATCTGAGGATGTCCCAGCTTGATGCCCAGGCCAGCCTCTGGAAGAGCCAAGGAAGGCTCTCCTTTTAAAGAACTCCACCTTGGCTTACAGTGAGCCCAGCACAAGCTGAGCAAGTCTTCAGGAGCTTAAGCATCATGGGCAGTCAGGCAGTGTTCAGATATGATATTAGGGAATGGCATCAATGTTTTAACTTTTGAGAGTGCTCAGAGGACATGAGCCACAATCCCCGGCACAGACAGGGAGACCCCTGACAGTCTTGCGAGGAAGCAACTTTCACTGACTCCAAAAGGGTTCATCTTGGTAGGGAGCTTGGAGGCCTTCCCATGGAAAGGTAACTACATCTTCTGGAAATCCTTGCTTGGAAAGTCAAGAGTTACTTTTGTGACTCCAGGACAAAAGCAACCTTCGAGAAAGCTGTTTGAGTGCTGTGTGACACCTCTGCCTGCTCCTGCCCCAGGTGACATTCAGATTTCCACACAAGGAAGCTGCACAAGCTCAGGTTATTCAGCCATGATGGAAAAGTTCAAGGTCTTATTAGGGATGTCAGATGCACACAAGCCAGACCTCGATGCAAACCTGAGCTGGTTGTAGGCTGTCCTGCAGGTGCTCATGCCTCAGTGCTTCCAGGGAGCACTTGCTTGTAAAAAGCAGATGGTCCCATGCAGAAATAGGAGATTGTACTCGGCCACCTTCTCTGCTACATCCTTCCTGTGAGAAGTTCTACCAACCTCAATAAGAAATAAACTATTCATAATGGGAACCACTCTTTTCTTGATTGCCAGTAACATGCATATATTCATTGGTGGAGTATTTGTCAGGGGAAGGTGCAATTCCCTCCTTTCCCTTGACTTAGCAAATCTTTACTCTCTTCAGTCTGTGGCAAAGAAACGCTTTTAAAGTGCAGGTTGTAACCCATCTAACTTCAGCCCTAATCAAGTCCACATCTGGCAGGTATTAGGATGCACTGCAATTTTTAAAGTGTGGGTGTTAGCACTCACTTGTTATTTTTACAAGTGATGTGCGTGCTGTGTTCTGGACCACTCTCCGTGCTTTGTACTTGGATGTGTATTTTAATTTATGTTCCATTTTGTTGCCTTTTTCTTTTGGGAATGGTTTTCTGCTGGCCTGTGATCTGCTTCATAATTCAAGTGGAAAGTTTCTGAAAATATAAGAGGCTTTAATGCAAGACAAAAAGTGGTTGTAATTTTAAAAAATAAAAAGCATCTGTATCTTTTACTGGAGTGCAGTGATTTATAAGCTTCTTAGGGGATGAGGAAGCCTGGATATTTTAAGAGGTGGGATAGGTCTTAGAAACTGCCCTTTGGTCTTCTAATACACTCATGAACATGTATCTAGGGGATTTGAAGGTCCTAGGTCACATTTACTTGCAGGCGAAAAATATCTGAGGGCGGCTTCTGACAGATCATTTTGCCAAGGAGATGTGACTCCCACATGCATCTGGCCCCTGCCTTGCCTGCTCTAAGAATGACTGCTTCCTGAGCCAGTAGGGTCAACCAGCCCTCATTCCTTTCCCAAGTCCCTGTATTCCTAAGGAATACACAACTACAGGAACTACACAACCCAAATGAGACCTGAGGTGTATTTTGGACAAATCCCAAATCTGGATAACTGAGGGGCCAAGACTGTAGGGAGTGCACAAAGCACATCTACTCCACAGCCTATAGGTGGTCTTAGGCCCTTTCAGCTTCACTAAAAGCTTGAGCACATAATAGGAGCCTAAACAAACCTGATTTCCACCATACTTTAATTCAAAGGAAAATAATGCAGAGAGAGGGGCACAACTGAGAGTACAGAGAGCACCAGGGCAGGAACATAGGGGAAGGTCAGTGTGAGCACTTGGAGGTTATCTCCAGGTGGACAGGAGCATCCTCTTCTTTGAATCTGGGCCATGCTAATCCCCCACTACTGAATAGATTTATAAAGCAAAGTTACTTAAATCCAGAAACTTGCCTGACACCATTTCTAACCAGATCAGTTATTTTCATTACCATGGCTGAGGGCCGTGAGTTAGAATCCTTTTAAAGTCAGAAAACAGCTGGGAAAAGAGCTTCAGAAATCATGTCCTCCCAGGATGAGTGAGAGTGCTGTGTTTTTAAATTGTTGAATACAGGGTGAACTTAAAAGGAGAGACCATTTCCATTCTTCCCGAGGCAAGAATCACTGTTGGTTTCCTTTGAGCATAGTCCCTTTGCACAGAGCGTGCAAAGCAGCTGAAAGTGTCTCTGCATGACCTCAGTCAGCCTCCAAATAGACTGAGCAGGATGTGAAAGAAGCAGCAGCCACGGGGTGTGTCTTGCCCATAAGAAATTCATAAGGCTGAATTGGCTTGCAACTGCCTTTGAGCCCACTGCAAGGAATTACCATATCTTGTCTGGCAGGCCCCTCACGGTGAGGGAATTAACTCCCTCTCCAAAGCACGCTGGCAGAAAGCACAACCAAATTCTCTCTACATCCAGTGGCAGCACTCCTGTTGAATGGTGGATGCTAACATCCTCCAGGCCAGGCTGAGAGGGAAGAGGGAGCCCTCTCCAGCTGGAACTGCAGCCTGGTGGAACAGAAAGTGTAGGTTGGTGAGATATTTTCATTATAAGAAACCAACTATTTCCATATTTTCTTTTTTCTTTTAAGTTGAGCAACTTACAGAGCCTTCCTTTCCTTAAAGCCTCTCCTCTCAAACAAATCCTTTCATTATCCAACGTTCACACAAGCGATGGAACACTTAGACCATGATAAGTTGGAAACTCATCTCTGCAATTCAAACACCGGCACTTCTAATCCTCTGAAACACAGAGTGTTGTGAATTCAGCTTCTGCTCTTTCAAATTTTGCATTTGCATCTGGTAACTTTTTTTTTTTTTTTAATTCATGCACGTCTCTGTTGAGGCCTCAATTCCTCATTATGGGTGCACTTTGCACATTTTCTTTCTGTCCAGCTGCACAGCCTTGCTCAGTTGTAACACAGGGTCAGAGGCAGAAAGTAAATTAAAGGCTGTGTGTCCCCCTTGTAGGCAGGGTGTCCTTAGCTCTGGCATGGGGACATGGTTAGTGAAGAGCTGAGCTTTGCTGCACGTCAATACGGCCTATGCAAGTCGGTCAATTCTCTATTATCCTACGAGAATATAATTTCTTTCTGGAGTGTTTTGAATAATTCCTGTCATATGGATGGTTATAATGGATCATTTCTCCAGGAACAGTGCACAATACTGCAGGGCACTTGACATTTATATCAAGGATGTAGGGCAAAATTCTACTGTACTTTATAAATAGCTGTAACTATGCTATTAGAAACCAAGGGCCAGATAACATCAACTGCCAGAGAACTTTGTCCTGTGATGGTACCATAGGGTGGAATTCCTGAGAGTAAAAGTGACATCTGTAATGTTTATAAAATCTGAGATGTGTTAGTCTCCATCATAACACTGTATCTGGTTTGTTGGGCTGTAAACAACAATCCACGTGTATCAACCATGAAAATTCCTTCCCTTCAAAGATCCAACAAAGATCAAAAACCAATAGCTTTGGGGCCTAGGCCATTGAATTTTCCTAAGATTTTTTCCAGCTTGCCCTTCATATGTTTAACAGCTTATAAATTGGATTTGGTATGATTGTCCTGGAAACCAGATTCTCTTCTATTTAGGTTCTTATCTTGCCATCCTTGTCTCCTAGAAGAGCCTAAAGCAATACAATTAATAGTCTATTCCTGAAACCACTGATCTAAACATCTGATTATTTTAAAAAGACAAAGATAAAAATGTTTTTGAGTTTGTAGTCCTGTCCTTGAAAGAGTGGAAAAACAATACTGAAAAACAGAAGCATCTCATTTTAAAGAGGGTTTGAATATTCATGTGTTGTCTGAAATGCTTCCTCTTACCAAAGGTATAAGAATGATATATTCAATTTATGTGGAAGATGTGTTCTTTAAAGTAAAACTTCACCACATGCTTATAAAGTTAATCACAATAAAGGCTAATCACAATTAACAGTGGATAGTGTGGGGGAAACAAACTAGAAATAAACTGCCAGGCAGTAAACTCACACAGCAGAGCCCTCTTGAAAAGCTGATGCAAACATCCCTAGACTCCTAATTTATCTGACTTCTCCTATTTTATTCACTTTCATGCTTCTTATAAATATCTGTCACATATCTGCTTAGCTGAATTAAACCACTCTAGAAGGAAGACTTTGAAACAGAGAATTTAAAATGTTGAACAGGCCAGTGATCACAGGACTACGTAATTAGCCAAAACAAGTAATTCTCTTCTATGGCATTACACATGAAATAACTCCCCAATGGCATTAAAAAACAAAAACAAAAACAAAAACAAAACAAAAAAAAAAAAAAAAAAAAAAAAAAAAAAAAAAAAAAAAAAAAAAAAAAAAAAAAAAAAAAAAAAAAAAAAAAAAAAAAAAAAAAAAAAAAAAAAAAAAAAAAAACACAAAACCAAAGACAAAAAAAAAAAAAAACCAACCCAACCCTGAACACCAGCAAATGAAAACAAGGCTTGAAAAATCTCCATAATCTGTCAGTTTTCATTTCTCTGTGCTCCCTTGTTCAGAACAGGCATCAGAAATGAAATCTTGCCAGAGAGGCTTCCTTTGACTGTAGGATTTGCAAACAATGACTGTAGAAATGTCTTTAAACATGCAAGTATCCGGCTGCATATGAAAGCCTCCACATTTACCAGTGTGCAGCATCAGAGGTCACAGAAGACTTTGAGTCCTTAGATCATGCCTATTACCATTATGGTTGGACTTGACAACCTTTAAGGTCTTTTCCAGCCTAAATTATTCTGTACCACCACGGCTTTGAACTGAGATGTGAAATGGAAACTCATGTTATCTCAGGCAGTGTCTCTCCCCAGCATCACACTCCCAGGAATTACTTTGTCTTTATTTCTGGTTCCCATTGAATTTTAGATGAACAGTGCTGGCTCACAGGCTCAGTGCTGGAATCTCTTGGTAGACTTGCTGGTTATTGTTGAGCATTGGTCATTTGCCACTGTTCTGTGGCATAAAGTCCTCTGATCTTCTGCACAGGCCTTGTTTCCTCATGTCCACACTGCAGAGAACCGGCCCAGATGGCTCAGCTGCTCCTTACACTCGGTGTCTCTGAGGGAAGTGAGCTTTAGTGGTCTAGGCAGTGAACTGTAATTTGGAAAAGGGACATAATTTCAAAATTTCTGATTTTTCTTCAGTTTTCTGGAAAGATATGTTAGGCTTAAGTCAGATTTTTAACAGTCCTTGCCTGGTGGGCTTGAATGCTCCTATCTACCTGTGTGAGAAGACTTTAGCAAAGCCACAGTATTTGTCATCTGCCATCTCTGTATGTGACACAGCATCTTCATTTTCCCTCTGGATCACCATCCAGGACAAGTGAACATTTACCTTCCTGTCTGATGCCTGGTGCTTCTACTCCAGTCCTCAGCCTAGTCCCTTTTTCAGCTCAGGAAATCTCTCTTCCTGACAACAAAATCACTGAGGACCAAGGCTAGTTAAGCCACAGGGGTGACTCAGTGACCAAAACATGTTGGTTAAGGTGGCACCATAGAGTGACAGTCTCTCTGGGGCTGATGTCACAGGCATTAAATGAAGATGGTAACTTTGAAGTTTTTATCTTCTCTCCATCTCAAAGCAGAGAACAGAGTCCTTCACAACTCAAATGGAGAGGAAAGCATGGATCACTCCTTCTATCTTATTTCCTTGAAGAGGAATTTCTCGTGGAGTGAGATTCAACCGAGGGGCTGGAGCTTCAGATGCAGCTTTCAAGTGAAAATTCAGCTGCAGCTTGTAAGTGAAAACTTATGGGCCTTTCATTTATTTGAGAGAGGTTTGTTTTGTTCTCCCAAACTCTTTAAAAAGATATTTTTCAAGGATCTTTTTAAATCTAATATAGTCCTCGTTTAATGGCACTCTTGAAGCTGATATGACGCAGAGGAAGAAAAGGAGACCACTGACATTGCATATCAAAATATACCAAATGCCATCCTTGTTTTGGACTCCAAATACCCACAGAAGCAGTGGGAAATGATGTTTGACAGATGTGGTGCCCACTGCCACCTTTTTTACCTCAGCAATCTCTCCAGTTGGCCAAGGCTGTTATTGTGAAATGCTGGCACAATATCCAGTTCCATTGAGCAATGTGGTTTTTGGACCAATGCTATTACTGAATTTATAACTGTAAGTCTGCTAAGATCAGGAATTCTCCCACCCAAGACAGATTTTGAAGTGACCAGAGTAGAGGGTTGAAGGCTATTCAGACACACATCAAAATGTCAAAATTATGTTTCCTACCTTTCCTTTCCAAAGCATTTTATGAATCCCAACATATAGTTTTATAAAGAATAGTAAATTTTCACACAAGAGAAGGGAATTCATCCTGGCCACAGAAAAAAAAAAAAAAGTCAGTGTCAGAATTAGAGCCTACAAGTAGCAGTTCTAACTTCTGAACCTGAGAGCAGCCCATTAGATTTTGCCTAATTGCCAAGCTAAATTAGGCACTAATGACTTCTCCAACTCCCATTTGCTTACTGCAGCAGGATAAAAATCAGAATATGAGAGGCAAGAAAATGCCTGTGCTGGGACTCAAAAAATCTGAAAAATAAGTTATTTTCAAAAGCTGTTTTTCTTCTTAGATGTGATGGTGACAGCTGCCCTCAGAAAAAACACAGACAGAGAGATGGGTAAGGAATACCTTTTTTTATGAGCAAACCCAACATATATCTACATAATCTTAAGTTGGATCTCCCACAGTAAAAGAGGAGAAAGAGAATAGGAGGAAGTAATTAAAGAAATTTCCCCAAGATCTGCCTCTTGAGGATTGCGGAGGGAAGTGCTGAAGGGGTTTCTGCACCTCTGCTTAGTTGCTGTTAGAGGAAGGTCCTAGCCACACCAGCCTCCTCTAAAGTGTCCATCTGGGTATTCCTGGGGGCACAGAGAGATGGTGCCATGAGCCAGAGCCAGGACACTGCTCCAGCAGTCCCTGCCCTGCCTTCGGCTGCAGAACTCACACAGGGCTGTGACCCCATGCAAGCCAGGAGGCTGGCACTGGAAGCATCTACTTTCTCACAGAGGCAAAGAAGAATCCAGTCAGATTTCTTCTCATCAGAGAGGATATCCAGGCCTCCTGCCGACTCTCCTAAAGCCTAATTAGTCTGGAAATGCTTGGCAGGCCCTTGCAGGAATTGTGCTGCTGGGACTGTTCAGTCATTTCAGTGCTTCTAATGAGGGGACTTGACATACAGTACCTGCAGAATTCTTTATGGCATTTCCCTGGATCCCTTTCCTTCCTCCCTGCTTGCATGCCAGCGTCACTACTGCATGCAACATTTATTCTGGATCTCAGGCTTGTGCTGCACCTGAGCACAAAGAAGGCAGAACTGCTCCCACACATCTGCTGCTTTGCAACCGTGCCATGGGCAAGTTCAGCCTGCTAAGTTAGGGAGCACAGTTAAGATCCTCTGTGCTCGCAGATGGGCCGGCAAACATAATGTGAGCTGAAACAAAATGTATCAGCTCGTTGTGCCAGGCAAGAGTTGCTGCAGCAGATTTTTAGGGTGACTGTTTGTATTCATGTGCAGGCTCCCAAAGCACTGCTGAAGTGACAGCCTGTTTTCTTTAAGAACTGCTGCTACAGAATGTTCCAATACAGCGATACAAGGAAATTGCTGCAACTCCCTGCATGTTTGATTTCTTGAACTATCAGTAGAAATGCTCCATCTGTGTCTTCCCATCTGCACCGCACGTTTTGGCAAGACAACATGCCAAAACTTCTTTCCTCTACCTCCCTCCTCCCCCCCGGGCCATATCCCTCCTCCCCCTCTAGCTCTCCTCTTTCTTCAGAAACAGAGTGGAGGAAACCAAGTCCAATTCAGGCTTGCCTCTTCTCTCTCGTTTTACTTGTCAATACCCTGGAGGCAGAGGATAAACCTTGTCATCTTCCCACTCTGCCCTGCAAGGGCTACATGCATTGCAAAATCCAAAGGGTCTGGCACTCGGTAAAACCCGGGATGGAGACAGGATGACTTCCAAACAGAAAGATTATGCTATGTTTTTTAGCTGCAGGGATTCCCAGGGAAATAAGCCAAAGTTACTGTGGGAGGAGACATGGGGCACGAGGCCAGAGGGAGAGGAGATGGGATGGAGCTGAGCCCGGGAAGCAGACAGTGCCCTGCAGGGTCAGGCTCCTGCTGCCAGCGGAGAGAAGGGGTCAGCGCTGCTGCCCCTTGCCTGCCCCAGCACTGCTGCTCTCCCTGGGTCCCTCGAGCTCTCTCAGCAGCAGCAGCAGCCTGAATTTGCATGTCTGTGCCACAGGCAGAGAAAAATCCGTGGATGGCTGGATGCTTCCAAAATCTGCTGCTGAGGGCAGCTGTTTACTTTGTCTGAGTTGCTGGCTGTCCAAATGGATTGCCCTCATCTGAATATTTAAGGATTCCCTTTGTGTTTTATTCTCATATAGTCTTCTGACTACTACATGCTAGTAGATGTGTCTGCTGATCCTAAAACTATCACTTATTTTATCACAAGAGGGTTTTTTTGTCTGGATTATTTTGGCCTGACAGGCAGAAGAGAGGATTAGACTGAGTTTTCTAAAAATTTCTGAATGTTTTGGAAAAATACTAGAAACATGCTGTGTTTGTATTTTTCATTTTTTACACAACTCAGCCACCTGGCAGAGAGCACTGGAAAAAAAAAGGAATAAAAAAGAAAAAGTGTGTTTGCTTGCCACAGACATCAAACAAATAATGAACAATCAAAGCAAAGCGATTACAAGCAACCCAGAGGCAGAAAACAATTCAGTACAGCAGCTCAGATGAACTGTCACAAGCAAGGAGAGCAGTCACAGACAAAGCACTAAACCCTCAAAAACAGCCCAGTGACACACACCAGGTAATCCTGAAGGGACTCTGACCTGCAAGAGCTTTTAGAGCTCTTTCCTCTCCTAGACTGACATCTAATAAATCTCTTGAGAATATTGGTGCATATGAATGGAAGTAGCTGTAATGGAAACTCTCATATGCCTGCAGTTAGCATGTGCTAAATGACTTCATCAGACCCATTATGGAAATGTGAGCGAGACTTGGTGTTTTACACAAGGTAGCTGCAAACAGTAAAATGAGCAGGAGGCACCAATTCTCTTCCCTGAGATTCCTGAAGCATGTATTTCTCATTTCTACTTCTCCCTTCCTCCCTCCCTCTTCCTCTGCCAGCATGAAAAATTCACACACTCACACACACAGAGAATCTCAGTGTCCTGACATGACCCCACCACTAGAAGCAATATGGGACAGCATTTAGCTATGAAAAAACCTATAAAGCTGCATGAAAACAACTGCAGCAGGCTTTTTGTGAAGAATTGACAGAGCTTCCTCTCAGAAGGGCAAGTAACTGTGTTTAACATAGCTCTGGCACCAGCCTCTCTGATGGTGCACCTTGGCCCATCTCCTCGCAGGGCACCCAGATCCCAGTTCAGGGGTGGGAGCAGCCACCACCACCTCGTGCTGGATATTGCTCCCACAAGGAGGTTCTTGGGTTTTTCTCCACCACTTGGTTGCCCCTGGGGTTGTTCCTTAGCAGCAGCCTGTGGAACATAAGGTGTCGTTTTCATGCATGAGTAAGTAACAAGTCACTACTCAGTCCTGCTATACCAGTGCTTTACAGCCTGCTGCTGCTGCTATAAATAAGTTCCCCTCTCCCAGTTGCCCCCTGGCATGTTCACACCCTGGTTAAGATACTAATGTCCAGCAGTATTGCTTGGCTCAGCTTAAGATCTCTGAACCCAGCAATTTTCAAGGCTGGCACATCAGGCTGTTTATCATCCTAAATCAGGAAAATATTATAAATGATGGTGTTTGCTTAGGGCTTGGCTGTGCTTGTCCTTAGTGAACTGTTTTGGACATGATCCTCTTGCAGATGCCTGGCACATATTCCTACAATTCCATGGCTGCATTTTCATCACACAAACTCCCCCTTGCATGAAGCACTCACTGGGCTTTTAAGGCAGTGCCCTTTGCTTCTAATAGTTATTGATTCCCTGAATGCCAAGGAATATGGATTCAATTAGCTGGTCATAGCACTGTAGTTCAGGGCTACTCAGCAGTTCCAGTGCGTAAGCTTCTGTTTTCAAGCTTTATATAATATAATCATAAAAATTCAGTCTGCATTAAAGTTCTCATTCAAGGCCTTTTTGCAGGTGATTAGTTCATAACATGCACTAATTACTTTTATTATTTTACAGCTACCACTTAATGCAAACATACAGTGAGTTTCCAATGAAAGTTCCTTAAGGATGGGCGCTTCCACTCAAGGCAGTGCTAGGCAGCCATACTCAGAAAGGTTTCTTTTTCTGGATGAAAAATTGCTCACAGAGACTTCTGCAGGCACTGCAGACTGCCACGCCAAAGCGCTAAACTTCCCCACTGCACAGCACAGAAATCATCTAATAGCCTCCAAAATCAGTGCCCCTTAGTCAAAGCCCCTTTAGTATAGATCATGGCTTATCCCAATGTTTTCTGATCAAGCTACTTACTGCTACATCTTTCCTCCAGAAATATCAGCATTTTCAGTTTTGTTCTTCATTTCCCAACAGCAGCTGGACTAGTGCTCTAGCAAAATCTTTAGGCTGTTCTTACCTATATCCTTCCCTTAGCTTTAAGGATAGGGATATCTCCCCACCTGAGGAGAGAACTCCCCTCTCCACATCACCAGGTGTGACTGCACTGCAGCCCACACTGATCTCACTGATCCCTGCAGTGCCCCTGCTGCCTGTCCCCAGCTCTGTGTCCCTGCCCCCTTTGCACCAGCAGCAGCACTTCCAGCCAACTCTAGAGAGGAGTCAGGCCCATGGCCACTGACAACTGCATGGGCTAAAGCAGTGGTCTCCTCCATGGCAATAATACCATCCAAAACTCCAACTCCTCTAGCAGACTCTCACATTTGTAAGGCAACTTGGAACCCAGTGGTATCTTTCCAGCAAAATCAAGGACTTCCTAGATGGAAGTTCTTCCAGAATTAGGCTCAGCATGATGTTGGTGCTCAGTATCTTGTTTGAGATTCACTGGGATCTGTCATTCAGAAACCTTTGGCTCTCAGAGAAGCAAAACACTGCCAAGCAATATCGCAGCACCGTGAGAGCCAGTCAGGCCCTGCTTTCTTGCTCCAGCTGAGCTGGGGACTCAGCAGAGCCGCTGCTCCTCATCATGGCAGGATAATCTCCTGCAGGAGATGCTGCTACACTGATCCTGCTGCCATGGTCCCAGGTCAGAGCAGCCAGGACCCCCATGTCCTGCTGTGGTGGGTGTTTGTCCATGCGAGAAGCAGCTGCTCTTGGCTTCCAGCTCCTTAGGAGCTCAGTGGCAACCTGGTGAGTCTGAAACTGCAACCACTGCCTTTTCATTTCCTTCCTTTCAAGATTTAACATTCAGTATTGATGATTCAGACTTACTAGCTTCTAGAAGCTGCCTAATCCTCTTAATTGGAGGGGTTTTTAACTCTAAACCTTTCTCATCTTTCCCCACCTTGTCATGACTATACCTGAGCAACACTTCCACTCATTTTTCTCTCCTTTAGAGGCATTCCCTCACTCTGTTCCTCCTCCTACTCTCTGACAGACAGCTGAAGCACACTCAGTATTTCAGTGCTTGGTATTCTCAGTGCATGCCATCGAGCTGCCTGGCATGGAAGGTGCAAGTTTAACATTCAGGACAGTTCAGCCCGAGACCATTTCCTATCACTCAGCCTGCTCTGCCTGGATGAATCCTCTCACCACACCCTGACAGCAGCCAGGCTGAGATGTGGTTGTGAGTTGTGGACACCATTCCCTTAATCCATGTTATGCCCTGTTTGGTTTCCACAGGAAGAAATCCCACTGATTGGGCAGGTAAATTCCAGCTGGTCCTGTGAGCTGGGCAGCACGGGGATGGGAAGATGTCACGTCAGAGAACGGGCCTTTAAGGACAGCTGTAGCCTGAATACCTGTTTTTAAGACATTTAATTTGTTTTAGCTTTTCCCTGTCTATAATCTAATACTGTTTTCCTAGCTGCGGTATGTCTCTTACTGCAAGTATTCTAAAACAGCTAAAATAGCACAAAAGCTTTATAATATATTTGGTATAAACATGGCATATTAAAATGTATTTACATCTCAAAAATTTTAACCTGAAGCAGACTTGATATTATCTAAATAATTTGTTTAGGACGATGTAAAATAATCTCCTTCTCTTCCAGGGGAGATATAATATTTACAGAATCTTATCTTCACAAACAGAATTTGTATTTTAAGCTTGCAAATTACAATTTGCATGTTAAGAGGAGTCAAGCTGAAAAGGAATTAGGAGCATGTGAACAGCAAAGGAAGAAAAAAATTGCTGAAATGTATCACCATTACTATGATAATATATGGCAATCTTATGACAGGTAAATGTATAAGGACTTATTTGCCAACGCAGAACACTCTCTATGGAACATTGATTTAAATATAGCTGTGTCTTCCTCTCTTCAGTGTGTCATAATGTAGTAGTAGTAGTATGTCCTCTGATGTCCTCTGCTTTCACAGCTGATACAGGGACCCAGCCAGAAAGATGAGAGAAAATGGGAAGTAGAGTAGCAGGCTGCAGTCATTGCCTTGATGCATGCAGTGGTGTAGAACCAGTGCATTTCTGGGACTGGTAGGAATTGTTATTAACACCAGGCCAGGAATGAACATCCCCGTGGTCACTCAGCTGTGGATTAAGGTGACATCCATTGCAGCAGCACAAATTGACCGCTATCATTAAGGCTGAGAGGCCCTTTCTATGCCATGAATGGTGGCCTCTCTGCTCCTCTTCTCGTGTGTCTGTTCAGGCAGTAGCACAATGACAACTCTGCATTCAGATTGTCACAGTGTGAGCAACAGTAATGGCTGTGAAGGACCTCTAATGATGCATCAATTAAACAATATACATTTTAAATGTGCTAAAATCTGAAGCCACATAATAGGTTGCAATCACTCAGAAGGGTTTTTAATAGCATATTACCTTAAATCGATCCATGTCAGCTGTCCTCAGACCACTGCAGGGTGAAGGTCTTTTTTGCAGTGCTCCTGGCTGGATGTGCACTGTACTTGGTTACTGCAGGTTGGCAAGAACAAGATGACTTTCTTCTCCAGGGCTTCCCCAAGTGCTCTTTCCCAACTGAAATGTAGGGTCGCCCCTTCTTAACTACACTGTGACCTTCACTGGTAGTTATTATTTTCAAGCAGTTTTTTGAAGACATCCAGGTAAATATAAAGGAGGTTTTAATGCTGCCATAGCTGCAATAAATCTCCTGTAGGTTGGATAGATTTTAACTTATTGGAAGTTATGTGCTTGCAAGTAATCTGCCACTGGTCCACCTCTTCTGCTCACCCCAGCCCTGTGGGATCAGGTCAGAGTTTCCATCTTAAAAGCTTGTCTTTGCCTCTACATGGCCAGACAGATGGGCAGCACTCTCCTGTTTAAGATCTCTGAGCCAGAACAGGTTCCTGGAAGTAGCTTAAGGCTCTTGTCTACAGTGACACCTAAAGATTTGTCTGAGGCTTTGCCTGTGAGCGCCACAGAAAACATTTGTGCTGCTGCTGTGGCCAGATCCAGGATGGCAGTGCCACAGTCAGGAGGCCTCCTTGGCCTCACCCTGGCTCCATCCCTGCCAGAGGGACTCTGGTGCTGGTCTCAGGCTCCACCACCCTTCATTCGGTGGATTTTGTGAAAGTTGTGTGAAACAGGCCTGTGAAACTCGTGTCTCCCCACGTCTGTGGAGGGGAGCCATGTGCACAGCTCCAGCACCTTCTGGGCCACGAGGACACACCGCTCAGGGCAGCAGCTTCTCTGGTAGCAAAAGAGGCTCCAAGGGCCTTTTCTGTTCATTTTTTCTTGCAGCATTTTATTGAGATGATAACAGTGAGGTATCAGGCTTTTCTGAATGCTCAGAAAGAGCTCCTTTCTGGATTTCTGTCTAGTCAGCCTGGCCCTCCAGGGCATTGTGTTACAGAGAAGGTGAGAAGAGGCAGCAGCAGCTGTCACATGGAGTTGATGGTGTTTTATGGGGTCAGTGGTTTCTAGCTCCAGCAAAAGAACCTAAAGCAACTGGATTTGGGCTCCTCCTCAGGCAGGACAAAGGCAGCAGCTCTGTTAGTGCTTTTGCCATGCCAGGCTCATTGCTCTTCTCACAACTCCCATAGAGCACGTCTGTCTCATACTGCAAATATTGATCAGCCCACAGCAAGGAGAGAACTGTGGTTTGTAGCATAAGGAGGCAGGCCATGCTTGATTTCTGTCTTGAATAAGGACAACTCTTGTTTTAATTAAAAAAAATTATTGTTTATTACAAAAAAAATAAATTGGAAAAATAACAGAATCCAAATTCTTAAATTAAAATAATAGAAAACCCCGAGATCGCAGGATTGGAGATCCTTGAAAACCAAATATGGTTCTGTATCCACAGCAGAAATCTATGGCGCTGGGTTAACTTCAGCTAATCTGAGGCAAAATGCCTTTAAAATAAAATAAAAGGTCTCTGGAAAGAGATAGGCCCTTCCCCTCCCCCCCACTTACCCAGCGCCAGGGGAGCAGATGATGTGTCCGGTTGCTTGCCAGGAGGAAAAGAGGAGTGTCCTTGTAGGGGCCTGCCCTTTATACCCCCTTGGCCCTTCCCAGAATTCCCCACTGTCCAGCCCCATGGCCCAGTATGATTGGTGGGTTCTGAGGTACATCAAAAGTTTCTTTCACCAATCAGGCATTTGCTGGGGAGGGACATTGACTCACAGAAAGCATGGAACTTCCATAATTAAAAGGTATTTAACAATTATTACCTTAACAACTTTAATACTTATTAACTTGGTCATAAGATGATTTTTATATGCAAAAGTCAATCACCTAATTTTCATATATGACAATTTCTCTTTCATGAGTTACCTTTCTATGGTGCTTCTTCTCTCCATGTCAGGCAGTATGTGCTCCACAGTTAACCTGAGGAACTCCAGGGGAGGTTTGGTGTTGACATTGGTCAGGCTGAGCCCAAGCTGACCCATAAAACACTGGAAAGGGGCTGAAGGTAAAGCAGGTTTCCAATCAGAGTTCATGAAGCCATAGAAAGACACAACTGCCATTTTTAGTCAAGTGCTTGTGTTGCAGTGCATTGCATCCAAAACACCGAGGGCTGGAAAATATGTGGGCATCTCAAGTGCGGCCCAGCCTCCAAGTTGCTCAATATTTGTAGCATGTTGTAAAATTGTTTCCGTGTGAAGAGTAACTGCTAGAGTCATAAAAATATATGTTTGGTTGGGTCAAAAATGGATAGAGCAAGTTTTGGACTTTCTAGATTTGAAAGTATGGGTCTGGTTCTCATTGCCCCCAGCATTGCATCTCTCCAAGACTGGGAATTCTAAAATATTGTGCATGATTTAGGGGATTACAGAGAATACGGAAGAGTACCAGATGAGGGTGAGTCATTGACCACTGCCATTCCTTTCATCTAACTCATGGAAATATTTTCTTAACCTTCACTCATCCTACCTTTATTTTCCTACCTTTATTTTTGTTTTCTACTTCTCTGGTTTGTTCCCATGCTATGTTTTGCTCCATTTTTAGCTGTTTACTACCTTCCACATTCCCTTTCAAAAGCCTTCCCAGCATTCCTTAAATTTGCTGTTGCGAAGTTTCATCTGGCAAATCCCACCTTCCATTTCGTTCCCCCAGAGGCACATTTAAATGCTAAATGGGCTCAGTTCTTCTGCAGAAAATGAGAGTCGAGGCACAGAGGGATGTGAAAGGCATCAGCACATGGCTCAGCTCCACGCTCTCTCCCCCAGTGCGAATGCAGAGTGAAGGAGTCATCGCAGGAGTGGGATGGTGACGGAGAGGCACTGCTATGTGGCATGTCCTCACCTTCCTCTGGTCCAAGCAGCATCTGGAGAGAGACAACCCACTCAGCTGATGTACTCAGCCTCCTGCTGGCACCCCAGCCAGGGACTGTCACTGAGAGAAGCAGGATTTTCCTTCAGTAAGATGCCACCTAGATACTGTAGCATGGCAACAGAGTGCCTGGTAGCTGTGCTCGAGATGAAGCACAAACCATTTCTCTGTGCTGCTGTCTCCAAGGAGTAGTTCAATATAAGTCAGTCCTGTAACATCAGTTTGACACCAGCCTATGTCTTTGCCACATTAATTCAATTTATTACCCGGTCTGATCCACACTTTGCATTCTATTTAGGATGCCAGGGGACCTGTTCATCCCTAATGACTGAAGAAGCATTTGTGTTTTATAAGCTATTTGGGACACACCATAAGGAACTAAAAGTGTCTGGTTTATTTTCATTGTTAAATTTACCATGTACCCAATTCAGAAGCTGTTGAAATTGATAGCAAACTTGCTAGAGACCACTGCAACTGAAATGCTTTCTGGAATTTAAGGACCTCCGTTAAAAACATTACAGATGTTCCCCCCCAAAAAACCTACTGGTGTCTTCATAAATAATACAGGAAAAATGTTGTCAAGGGTGGGGAGGAAAATACAAAATGATAGTTTGTTTTTCTGTCTTTTATCTCTAGCTAAACTTTGATCTCTATAAAGTGTTTCTACCGTCATTTGTAAGACTTTCCTAAGTCTTTACTTGGTAGCATATTAAAATTCAGCTGACTAATTTCACTGATTTTCTTTGATCTTTTTCCTTCAATGTGAATTACTCCAGCTGAAGAGTTTGCATTTGACTGAACAAAATTCATGTTCCTTTTTCTGCACATTCAGACAATCGGGAGTTTCCATGTGCTGTGTTTTCCCTACCTATCCTTGCTTATTCCAGTGTATGGCTCCTTTTCTTTGCCTGTGCTCTTCTTTCCAAGTGGTCCTTTGCTGTCTCAAGTATTCAACTTCTGCAAGTGATGAGTCTCTGGAGCACTTCCCAGTCCCTCACCCCAGCTGCCCCTATGGATTATAGAGCCATACAGGACAGTTTCCCATTGAGTTAGCTATCAGTACACTGAGCATCTGTGCTGCTGAAGTCCATACTCCTTTTTAAAATTATGTATTTGTTTAGGAATGAGTGTAGTGGAGTTTGGAGTGTGGGATAGGGGATCAGTAGTGTCTGTAAAGGCAGAATGGTAAGGCAAGTTTAGTAAAAAAACAAGAAAAAGTATGTCAGGTCACTGGCTTCTTGCTTACTTCTACTTTTGAGTCGTAATTCTTAGTCTGTACTGTTGCGGTGCTTCTGAACGTGGAAGTGCCTAGACCACATACTTTTCCCAGCCCCAGCCCAAGAAAAATGGACAAGCCATGGCTGGAGGTGCAGCAGGGGCACTTTGGAAGTGCAGCACAGCACACACAGGCTGGGCCACAGAAGCAGCAGCAGCTCTCTCAGCGACTCCCTCAGCCACCAGCAAAGGGATGATTAGAGACAGACGCGCTCCCCATGTCTCCCACCCACTCACTGCTCACTTGCTCCTCAAGGGAGCAAAGAAAACATATTTTCCTTGTCCCTTATAAATAGACCCCACTGCTGTCAAAACCCCAACCTATGAGCGCCATGTGCATATGCTTGTGTACACACACTCAGACTCCACCTGCTTCTCTCTGCACAAGATCCATGTTAACCCTCTGCAGAATGAAAAAGCATTTCGAGAACTCCTCAGAGATGTAAAAAGGATTGGTAACAATGTGGTTTACTTGTTCCACAACTGTGAAATCAAACTACATGCTATGGCCCACGCTTCTTTTCACATCGGGGTATACTGCCTGTCCTCAAGACAGGACCATGTTTTTTCACAGGGCAGTGCAGAACTTGGAGCATAGTGATTTATCTAGGTGGGTCCTCACCATATGGTAGTTTCACCTGTCACACGTGCCAGATGATGCTTGATGCTTAGCTAGAATTATCTTTAAGAGTTGGCCATTATACTTTTACAGACAAACAGTTGTTCGCATTATATCCTAGTAATGCGGTGATTTGATATAAATCAGTGCGAATTAAAAGAGGAATGAATCTGCAGGGCTCTGTGCTGGCAAGGTGATGTGCTGGAGAAGAAAAAACAGCAGACTTTCCTTTGTGAACTAACCTTGATACCTTGGGATAAACCCATTAAATGATATTCTGCCACCGAAATTATTTTCATTCAATCCAGTTTTGCCCATTTTCATCAAACCCTTGATAACATATGAAACTTCAGCTGTAGAAAAGTTCCCCAGTTAACCCAACTGATTTTTTGTGACACACATGTCCAAGATGTCTGGGCAGATGAGAAGAGGGTCTCTCCTCTAACTGTGCCCCACCTAGCCTTGTGCTGAAGAAGAGCCATTTGGGGTGCAAAGGGAATTGTGTGTTGTTCATTTGATGTGCCAGTTCACCTTCGAGCTACCTACGAGCCAGGCAGCTGCCCATGACACCAGTCAGGGCTACCTGATGCTGACCCTGAAAGGTGTGGTGCCCTGCCCTGCAATGCTGTGGACTGGCTTCACATACCATGACAGTTTTTCTGTTTAACTCTACACATTATGACCTCCTTTGATCTTCTTTCTTTCCTTTTCCAGCCCAGGGCATCTCTGACCATACTGGATTCCAGTCCGAGTGAGAAGGATTTTCTCTCTCAAAATATTGTCCAGAGAGACAATTTTCAGGCAAATGCTGTGTGTGAGAGCACAACAGCTCTCACCCACAGGGTTGTTCTGAGCTCAGCAAATCAATGTTGTCTCTGCTGAGAAGCAAGAAGAAAGTCTCCACTGGCAGAGGAGGGGTGAAGCACTCACTAACTTGTCAGATCACATCATCTCATGAATGCATCATGCAAGGCAGTGCCTCTGAAAGAGCAGTTTGAGTCTCTCTGCTTCACCATCATGCTGATGATGAGTTGATAATTCTGCATATCAGTACCTGCATTATTTCCCTATCCAAGCTATAGGTCCTTTAGGCCAGATGTACCTGACTCTTGGCTGGTGTCATTGCGTGATTTACCATGTACCTGACAGGCATTTAACTCTTTTGCTTTGTGCTGTGTTTTTTCTCTTGGTACAATTTGCAGTGTAACTGCAGCTCTATTGTTTTTTCCACTAGCAGGCAGACACAACAATCCAGGTCAGAGACTGCTCTAGGATAAATGTGGGGAGAAATGATAATTATTTTTGTCTTAACTCCCTGCATGCATGGTGGGAACCACAAGTAGAAAATGTCAGCCCTCTGCTTCAAATTCACCTTCTCATTTCCATATATCTCCTCCTGCTTCTCACATGCATCCCCCTTCCAGGTTTGCTTCTGAAGATTAGGACAGCTCTGAAGATTAGTACTTTTTCACAGCTCTAGAAGTATTGACAGCTGTTTTCTCGTATTGAATGCCAAGGATGTGTGCATCCAAAATCTTATATTTACCCTGAAGCTTCCCGTTCACTTTCATAACACTGGTCACATAAATTCACTGAGAACAACCAGAAAAGTGCAAGCTTGCTGGACTCAAATTTCCTGAGTTGCTCCCAGGGCATAGAAAACATTTTCCTTGATATTTATGGGGTGTCATTAATATCTAGGGGTGAAATACAAAAACAAATGAAAAATAAGCCTAAGGGTTTGCAGACTTCTTTGGGTGCATCCACCTGCTCTGGCGTGGGCTCCTCCACAGGCTGCAGGTGGAACTCTGCCCCACCATGAACTTCCCTGGGCTGCAGGGGAATCTCAGCTTTGGCATCTCCTCCCCAGTCCTGTTTCACTGACCTTGGTGTCTGCAGGGCTGTTGCTCTCACATCTCCTCACTCCTCTCTCAGGCTGCCATTGCACAACAGATTTTCCTCTTCTTAAACACCTTATCCTGGAGGTGCTCCCACCATCACTGATGGGTTCAGCCTTGGCCAGCAGTGGATCTGTTTTGCAGCCAGCTGGGATTCACTCTGTGGGACATGAGGGAACCTTCTGGCAGCTTCTCACAGAAGACACCTCCCTAGCCCCCCTCATTACCAACACTTTGCCATCCAAACCCAATACAATTAGCTATTTACATAAATGTTGCCCTGATGTGTGGAGGACTAAGAAGCACTGAGAACCAGGTCCTCACCAACAGTCACAGACAAAGAAAAGAGAGAAAAATTTTTGTTGTAGAATCTCAAGGGTGAATTTCTTCCCAACAAAAGCAAGGGCAGGACAGTACTTGGGCTGTAGCCACGTAAAATCATTCACAAATCAGAAGATAGTGGCATTTCCAGTGAGCAATTTACTTCATCTGTAACCTGAATAACCTTTTGGGCATACTTTTTCTTTCCATTGGTTTTAAAGGACTGTTAAACCTTATATAGGTGCCTAAAGGTAGATGGGATACAGATATATAACAAATTGATAAGAAGGTTAAAAATAAGATTAATGTAGGAGACATGAACAAGGGCATTCACATATAAAGGCAACATCCTCAGCAATTCCTCCTTGTAAAAAAGTCACTCCATAAGCAGCAAATACAATTAAGCCTGCTTTCAGGTACATCATTCTACTATATTGTCCCCAGCTCCACTCAGAATTTTTATATTATTTCTTATTACGGTACACTCACAGCAGGCTATGCCACATTTTTCACCTAACTTTGCCAAGGGCCGGAGGCAGCCAGCCTTGGCACACACAGTCACAGTGCTGGATCCATCAGCAAATGCTGCCTGGCTGAGGGGCTGCCACTCTCACTGTTGGGCACACCCCACTGCCAGATCATCTGGAATCTCCCAGTCTCTTTCCTGGGCAGTGCATTCATAGGAAATCAGATCTGGGTCCAAAGAAGGTATCATGAAGCTAAGGATGGAGGATGGATGACAATAATGTGCATTTTGCCCCATGTTTGTCAATTTTTTTTGTCCCAATCAATTAATTCATGTTTCAGGGTTCTGGTTTGCCTTTTTCTTCCTTTTTTGAGAAGCAGAAGAAGATTGCTTCATGCAAGGCAGTATCAAAGCTGCTCCCTTTGAAGGGCTTTTGTACTTCTGCTCTATTAAAAAAGTATTTAGAAACTCTTCCTCCACCTGCTTCATGTAGTGTTATGAATTTTAACACGATGGAAAACCAGGTTGCTTTGCAAAAGCTGCAAATAAAGAGACCCTGTATGCTCCATTGACTCAAAAGGCAACATCAAATAAGACCTATGGAGCATCTGACTCAGAAATTTCAGGGTAAATCACCAGAGTCACAAGTTAATTCCTACCTTAACACGTCTCAGGCACTAATCCTGTGTCAGAGAGGCATCCAAGTGCTATCCTGATAATTCTGTGTAAGCAGTTCAGAGTGTAACTTTATTGTTCCACACATAAATGAGGTTTTAAACATCTTAATTCTTCCAATCTGTTTGAATGCATGGTAAAAATGGCCTACAGCCAGACCAGCTTGACTTGATCCCGCTGGCTCTTAAAGGTCAGGCAGGTGAGGTGCAAGGGGAGCAGAGGGATGCAGGAGCAAAGGAAGAGGCTCAGACATAGTAAAAAGGATGTTACCAGTTTACTATATGGTCTGACTGCTTTGGACCCTACAACTCAGCAACCCAGCTCTGTTCTTGAGGAAAGGCCCATGAAAAATACAAAACTTCCTTAAGCACAGCCTTCAGTTTCTGAGGATACCCAGTCTGTTTTAAAAAGCAGGCTCCTGGAGTTGTCTTACCACTAAGGCTTTAACACTGGTGGAGGCTCCAGAACTGTGCAGAAAGCAAGAGTTTCCACCTCTGCCATGCCATGAATCATGCCTTTCTAGAGAATGTGTGTCATTTTTTTCCCACAAAGGCATCTGCAATTGATTTGCAAGTGATCCCTTAGCAGAATGGAAGCCTGGTCTACAACACAAATAAGGGATAATAAATGGCAGGCTTCCAAACTCTTCCTAAACCATGCACTTATAATCCAGTCTTCTAAAAATTTGGACCATATTTTCAACTTGAACACTCCACACTGTCTCTAACAAGTCCTTTAAATGCACATTTAAGAAGGAAAGAAAGATAATCCTGTGATTAATCCCAAGAAATGGGTTCAAGGGTGATCTGAGGCCAGTGGCAGAGTTGGAGATTGGCTTATTGAGTCAGTTAATATGGCTTAACTTGTCAGTGCCTCCATTCTCCAAAAGGGCAAACAAGAATTCGCATCTCTTTGGTACTGTCTTGAAGTTTTCATGTTTTTGAAAGGCTTTAGGACTGCCAGATAGAGACTGTGTATTGCACATTATGGTGGTTTGCTCAAAGTTTAAATAGTCCCTTTGGTGAACACACACCTGCAGAAGTGCCACCTGTCAAAGACATGAAAAACAAGGGTTATTCCAGGAGTATGAGGAGAGAACACAGAGCAAATGTTCCTCAAAGCAAAATATTAGAGCTATACAGAATCAAAACTTTTATTTTCTATGGAAGAATACTCAGTGGTTCTATGCTCATTTGAAAAAAGCAAACTTGTATTTTTCCACTGATTTAGCTTAAATGTTTCTTTCACTGTTACTAGACAAAGACAGTGAGGCTTACATTTTCAAAAGTCTTCAAGGAAAATGGCTTTGGGCAACTGCCGGTAACATCAAGGAGAATTGCAAAGCTAAAACCTGAACACTGGAAAGTCCTGAAAATCCAGCTTAGTTATATGCCATAAAAATAAGGACTCTAATGAAAATCTTTTTGAATGCAGCAGTACGAATCTAGAACTAAAAATATGAGCTATAGAGAAACTAAAGGGAGACGGTGCCCATCATTTTGTAGACAAATTGTTTTCATAGCTAAACCTGTTTGTGCGTGCTGGATGATAAATGCCTCCTGCTTTCAAGGAGTCCTTAAAAAGAGAAAAAGACTTTTTACGAGATGCCTACCAACTCTGTTGCCATGGCAGCTGCAAGCATCAGTGATAACCCAGAATTTCTAGGTTATAATGTGCATGCAACCCCATTAACAAGTTCCACAGCACAGTCCACATTAGTGATAGATAAGGTCATCTGGTGGCTCAGTGTCAGAACTTGGAACTCAATCAGAGAAGATCTAGATCCAAGCAAGGTCTGTTTCTGATACACCCTGTTCCCACACATTAATGATACACGATGTGGAAGGTGATTACACCTTCTAGACAAAAATTGTACCTGAAGTTTGCAGGTTGCCTGTGCTGCTGCAGTCTGCACTTGGAAGGTAGGAAATGGAAGCATGGAGAAATCAGAAAGCTGGGCACAGAGAATTTGAGATCACATGCAAGGAATCAAGAGTAAATACTGTTCTTTTGCTGTCTCTCAGCTGGGTGAACGTTGTTTCCATTACTCAAGCGTCAGCTTTTCTAAAAAAGTCACTGCCAGATTCTTGTTTCCTTTCACTTCAAATCTGGGACATGCCCATCTTTTTTAAGGCCTCTTTGGAATCAGAGGAGACAAGGACAAAGCGCAAAAGGGCAGAAGTTAGGATTTTTCCTGCTGCTTAGCCTCAAATTCACCACTGTGAGGGAATTTCCTACCAGTCATTGGTGTCTCATGCCCTCTGTCACTGCAGGAAAGGGTGCAGTGGCTCTCTGCTTGCTAATGCTTATCCCTTACCAAAGCCCTGATGAGCACCTGCAGCATCTCCAGGGGCAACTGTGGCTCTGGAGAAGAAGAGCCACCATCCTGCCCCAGGACACTGAGAGCACTCCACTCCCCGTTGCATCCCCCCTTGCCTCTGCATCACCCTTGCCTGTTTGGAAAATTGAGATGATGTTTCCTTTTGCCCCCTGGCTGTGTGTTCCCTGTCCTTGCCCCATCAGCTGCCTCGAGCAGGAGCTGTCTGCAGTGGTAGTGATGGACCTGCTAAATAAATAATTGCGTGAAGCTGCTACCTCCCAGTTCCATGAGTTTGGGCCTTCTTCTCCCTTGCACACCTGAAGAACAGAGAGAAGGAAACGAGCTCTGGTTCTGGCTCTAGAGCACACCATATGTGCAGCTTCCCATTCTGTTTAGATGGCTTTGCTCTTCTGTTGTTCTCCAGGTCCATTACTTCCATATATCTTTTCAGACCCAAAAAAGTAATTTATTGTTATGTCAGATAGTGCTTAAAGTAAATGAAAGGATTAATATGCCTCATTTATTTAAAGCATCTGGAAATAAATGTTCAGTTTATTTGAGTGAGGGAGGAGAATTCCTACTTACCAACAACTTTACATAAATCTCAATCATCTTGAAATATATGTCACTGAAATATTTTGGAACATTCAAACATTCAGTGTATCTAAATAAAATTTTCTCCTCTTATAATGGAGATTTCCATGAATGGACTGATCGTTTCCTGACTAGACTAGAGAAACATGTTTATTTCATGTACTTTATTATTCCATTATTTTATTTCAGAACTTTGTGGGGAAAAATCAGTTTCTATTGCAAATAATGGAATCTAATTCAGATTTTATCCAACCTAAACTGGTCAGTTTTGCGTGTCATGAACCTTTCCATAAGGGGCACTAAATAATTGCTATTCATCTTTATTTAAGAATTCTCTAATTGATATTAGGGCCTGATTCATTGCAATAATTATAAAGCAACACTCATGTATTTTTGAAGCCATGGGGGCAAACACCCACTGTCGCTAATACTGGATCTTTGCACTTCTGAATTTTCCAGGATTACAAATTGGATCCAGACCAGACCTGAGTATACAGTTAAGTCTCTGCCACATTAACTGTAGTGCAAAGAGCTGATGCATGCATACTCCTTTTATACTAGCTGTGAGAATATAGATTATATCTGGTTTGTTATAAAAACTGACACTGGAATATTACTCCATAAAACCCATGAGAAAATGTGAACCAGGAGAGAGAGTTTTATCTGGACAAATGCTTTGTACCATATGCCTGCATCACTTTTTATTTTGCATCAGAAGCCCTAGAGCTGGAGTTATTGAATTGTCCAACCTCAGTCCAAATAACTTCTTCAATTCACTCATAGGTTTGATAGTATGCATCTTTCCCACCATGATCTTGCTCAGGATAACGAACAGACCTATAATAAAAACACTTCATATATGCAGAAATGTGGAGGCACGCCAGCACTTCTTGGAAATGGATCCAAGATTCCATTTTGGTTAGGATGAGAGGAAAACACGTCAGTCATTTGGTATTGCCTTAAGGCAGCATTTAAGAATAAAAAAAAAAAAAATAGAAAAAAGATGCTGTGTGATTGCTGAAATGCATGGGCGGGCAACGATGATTTCAGTTCCTCAAATAGCTGCACTGTAGAACAGGGCAGGATAAAGATAGAGTGCTCTGAGATCCCCTGGTAAAAGGTATTATCAGTGGGATGAGTATTTTAATTGCTTTCATACTGTTGATTTCGAACTTGAAACCATCAAAGATGCATCACTCTTGGTATGACAGAGAGTTCCTGTAAAGGAGAAGAAAATAGAAAAAATGCTCTTCACATTTGCTGTCATTTTCAATTATTTTCTTTTAACACTCTTCCTTCCTGCTGCCATTCTCTTCCTTGCCCTTATTTCCACTGAGTAAACTAAAAAAAAAAAACTCTAATTTAAATCTTTGTAGAGAATGAGTGGAGCAGGTTCAAGGCAAAATAAATACCCAGCTGGGCCTGTTTTCTTCCTACCACTAAACAATACAGTATGCAAACCATTCAAACAGTTCAAAAAACTTCTTTTCCTAATTATTATTTTCATGTTAAGTTCAGTGAGGTGAAGAATAAAAAAATTTCAACAGGCTGCAATGCTCTCCTGGAGAACAACAACTCTTGGATTTTATGCCAGTAACAGATTTGAAGTGCTCTTTCCAAGGAGAAAGGATAGATATTGCTGCAAGAGTTTTTGAATGTTTTCATTGGATAGCTTTTCTATTTTACCAGTGAAAGCTGGGAACACCTAGACCTACAGAATTCAGGGCTGATTTCGCAAACTGAACACCTTCTCTTCCCCCAATCCCTCACCCAGATTAGGTACACCAAGCAAATTTTAATTCTGTGCCAGAGAATGCATTAAACACAGACACTCCCTCTCAGATGCCACTTGCTAAAAATCACTTATACTGGGATTAAACTTTAAACATCTCCTGTGAAGACCCTGCTTAATCATCCAGCTGTACTCTCTTCAGTTGCTGGGATTTCTTTCCCTTTAGAGCTCTCCTTTTGTTACTTAACCTGCATTTTCCAGGAGCAGTTTAAACCTATTGTGTCGCACTCTGCCTTTGATACCTAATGAGAATAACAGGTTTCCAGTATGCAAGGAAGACAAGCCTGGTGTTGAGCAAGGCCTGAGGGCTGCCCCTGAGAGTACAGACACAGCTATTATCTTTCCTGTGAAGACATTACTGTTCCATAGCTCCAGGAAACATGCAGTAAAATGTTCAATTAAAGTGGATTACATGTTCTTAGCTGGTCAGCTATAATACCTAGGCTTGAAAATGTATTAGGGGATCCAGGAAAGAACAGTGTTTCTTTGCTAACCTCAGAATGCTGCCCTTTATGTTGCAGATGCATTTTGCTTTCATGATCCTTTGCAAATTTTCCTGGAAGAAATCCAGTTTTACAGAATGGCTTCTTTTACTACAAACATTACTTCCTGCACGAAATCTGGTCTGAAAACCTTTGCATTGCAACAACTTAAGCTGTGAAGGGGGGTCATTTACTTCTATAGTCTTCTACATTACTTCGTTGCAATTAATTTTTTATTGTGTACATCCAGTTCTTTGAGTGCTCTCCAATATCGCCCCTGCAAATATCCAGGCCTCAAAACCACTCAAGAGTGAGTTATCCAGGTAGCTCAGTTTCCTCTGTTCTTATCCAAGATTGGTTCTGTTCTGACACGACATGAGAGATGTAAGGTAACTGAACACTCCTGTGGCACAAGCCTTTGTTTCCTGCTGTAGCTACATGGCAGTTTGTAAGGGCTGCAAAAGTCATGCCTTGTTATATGGTAGGGATTGCTTTCCACTGGCTCCTGTAGCAACTATTACTGGAGGGAAAGAACATGATGAATGTTAGAGTGGAAGAAATAAAGCTCTGTTGGAGCAAGTCCCTGAGAGCCCTTCTATTTATTCAAGTTCAGTGTTTTAGGAAGTCATTACAATGAGCCATCCCAAAAAACAGCTCAGCAGAAAAATGTATTTAACTGAAAGCCATTGTATTCAGCTCTCAGGGCAGACACAGCACGCTGTGTTAATTCAAGAATTAGAGCTCTTTGTTTAATCCCCTTATTTCCTCCTTTCAGCCTGGCATTGTTCCTTCTCTCACTCCCAGACACACAGGGAGAGGCAGGTCCATTACATTCACCCCAAGGCCCAGCAGAAACCTGCCAGCACATCCCAGACTTATCCTTCCACTGCTTCAAGCTTTCTAAATGCAACAAGTGACTGACTGCAGCTCTTGTCCCTAGAGGAACTGCCTAGAAAAACATCTCCTTGGTTTACTTTATCACCATCTGGGAAGACCTCCCTGATTCACAAGCTGACATGGAAGTTTGATTGAATTTTTACCCACTCTCCCTCTTAATCATTTTTAGCCAAAACCCCCTGAGGAATAAGTGTCCTCACACTAAAGTAAATCTATCAGCCAGGGCTGCTGTGTCTCAGTGTGGAGTGATATACAGAGCTGTCTCCACTTCCTCCTCCTTCTGACTGGAATCTCAGCTGGATACAGGAAAGCACAAGGCCTGTTAAAATCCCCCCAGCATCAGAGGTGCACCCTTTATATGGAACTGGCAGCTGCTCCTGTACGAAAATTTAAACATTTTAGGGAATCTTTTGAGTGGTACAAAAGGTGGAAAAAACACCACAGATGATAACTAATCCAAGGGTTCTCGACACAAACACAGCCTGTTGCAACATCCATTTTTTCAAATGGATGCACCACCTTCCACTAAAAACCTGCATCTTAAGGCTGGAGGATGCAGCTTAGTAGACCAGCAAACAATATGTAACTGATTATGGCTTCACTTCATGTAATTGTGGTTACACAGAGTTCTTTGCATTTTAAGTCAGTGCCAGAGACACAAGTTTACCAAATAAACCTGTGTAAATGTGTGTATGTGTGTGTTCAAGTATGTGTAGGAAGGCAAAGCATTCATCTCATGGCAGGCAAATAGTAGGTATCATGATCTTTTTTTAAGTATTGTTTCTATGGGTAACATTTCTCCTGTGGTTTAGCATTATTTTACCAAAATTTAATGAAGAATAATTAAAGAAAATCTCTTCCATTTAAAGTATTTCTTGTATTCCAGTACATCTCACTCTCACTCTGCCAGACCGATCTTTCTGCATATGCAAAAGTAGCAAATAACTGAACTACGGTCAATAGTTGATATTTGCTATTCCAAATGGAAGGAGAATGGTGGCTCCAAGGAATTATGGGCTAGTTCCTTGAAATGTGTGAATTGTAAAGATAAATGGCGTGATCCATAAAATCAGAAAATGTTATCACACTGGGGAAAGGAAACAGTAACTGCTGCAAAGAATTTCTGCTTTTTTTCTTCTGTTAACAGTGACCTTGTCAGAGCTGTAAGTGTTGGCAGTGATGTTGCAACTACGGAGATGGTGTTGCACAGCCAGCAAACCTCTGGTAAAGATATGGCTAAGCACTGTTTGCAATGCTGTGACTTACAATGAGTTTATGGATGGCAGATATCCCCCTCGGATTTGTGGAAGTAGGAGGGGATTATACTACCTTCATCACATTGCTAATAAAATATCTCTGAGAGATCCTACAGAGTTCCAGAAAGACATATTGGCTCATGATTTCCAAAGTCACTATTTTGCTCGAGAATGATGCAGCGTTGTCATTACTGACCTTAATACAACAGGAGAATTACACGACCACAAGCCACAGTGCCAGGGTCAGTTCCCATGGGAGATGAGCCAGATTTTCCAAGGGAAGAGGTAGCTGAAGCTTAGGGTGCACATATCCAGAACAGACTACATTTGCATAAACTGTGCTGGCATTTAGTTCAGCAAGGAGTTCTTTATAACACTACAGTGAGATGTTATTGTAGCTTTAGTTAAACGCTGCATTTTCTCTTAGCATGAGTTATCACAACATCAAGCCATTACTATTAGTTAATGGAAAGCAAGCACTATGGCACCACAAGCTATCGTAACATTTCCTGGAAAACACATATGATATTTCCAGAAGGCATCCTAAACTACTTTTTTAACTGCTTTGCATTCCAGGAAAGAAGCACCACAAGCAATAAACCCTTATAAACATTTTTTTAATAGCTAACGTTTCAGAATTAGGAGGAGAAAAAAGAAAAGTAAAGAAAAGAAATGGCCTCGGTAGTTTTCTCTTGAGCTGGGATTTGCTGGAGAGCATAACTTCTCAGAGCTCTCTAAGAATATTTAGAACTTCTCTCTTTGCAAGAAATGCAGCTGAAAGGGGGAAGGCAGGAGAGGTGTGGAAGAAGCTTTCACTGGGCAGTCTGCAGTTCCAGCATCTTTGTAAGTTGCTTACTTACAAAAGAGCCATTTTAGTTGTATAAACCCAGAGTGATTGCAAGCTGTTACCCAGCATGTGGTATTTGTAATATGCTGTCTTAAGACCCACAGCCAGGAAAGAGGCTGAGTAATAGGGGAACAAAGTGATCTCTAAGAGCAGAGGGAACAGGTGACATGGCAGATCTTGGACTGTCACAGGTATTGGATTTCCTGGGAAACAAAAATATTCCCACAAACCCAGAAGCTTGAGAAAGGAGAACCAAAATTGCATGCAGAAGAAAGTACAGAAGTCAGGTTGAGGGCAGAGAGCCCTTACTATCTCATAGCAGATGGACTCAAGGGATTGAGGAACTTAAAATTAATGAGATATAAGTGTCAGGGAAAACTGGAATATCATATCAGCGTTTAAAAGTACTTGATGGTCCCTGACACACTGATATGAAGAATACCTTGAAAGACCTGGGCAGAGCGTGTGGCTTCTCTCTTTGAAAGAAACTACACATGAATGCCATGAACCATTCTAAGGTAAAGGCATTCTGCCTGAAGGACAAAAATGGTTTCCAGTGAAAGAGTTAGGGAGGGGGAGAAAATCTGTCTCCTCACTTAGTTGTAGGATGCTTTGGAAGGTAATTAGGAAGATTTGTTTAAAGTCCTGGTTGGTCTGGTTTGGTGTGGTCTTCAAGGATAAATGAGCAGAGGGATGGATGGATGGATGGATGGATGGATGTTGGTCCTCTTTAGGCTGAGCAGCCTTGCTTCTCTTGTTTGTGTTAGAAGAAAAGTCAGTCCATACCCATAGAGGATGAAACTGGATAGAACCTGTTTAAATTTTGTATCTGCCCCCTGACAGTAGGATCATAGAATGGTTTGGATTGGGAGGGACCTTAAAAATTATCTAGTTCCAAATCCCTTGCCATGGGTAGGGATGACATTTACTGGACCAGGTTGCTCAGAGCTCCATCCAACCTGGTCTTGAACACTTCCAGGGATGAGGCAACCCCAGCTTCTCTGGGAAACCTGTTCCAGTACTTCACCACCTTCTGAGTAAAATATTTCATCCTAACATCTGATCTAAACCTGCCTTCTTTAGGGTTAAAACCATTTTCCCTTGTCCTGTCACTAACTGCCTGTACAAAAAGTCCCTCTCCCTCCTTTTTATAAGCCCCCTTAAGGTACTGAAAGACTGCAGAGGTCTCCCTGAAGCCTTTTCTCTAGGCTGAAAAACCCCAGCTCTCTCAGCCTGTCTTCATGGGAGAGGTTCTCTAGACCTCTGGTCATCTTCCTGGCCTCCTCTGGACCCACTCTGATAGATCCATGTCTATCTTGTGCTGAGCACCCAGAGCTGGATGCAGCACTGCAGGTGGGGTCTAACACAGGCAGAGCAGAGGGACAGAATCCCCTCCCTCACCTGCTGCCCACGGTGCTGTTGATGCAGCCCAGAACACGTTTGGCTCTCTGGGCTGTGAATGCACACTCTTGGCTCATGTCCAGCTTCTCACCATGAGAACCCCCAAGTCCTTCTCCTCAGGGCTGCTCTCAATGACTTCTTCTCCCAGTCTGTGCTCATATCTGGGAGGCCTTGAGGGACTACAATGAGCTGATGCCTAAGGCAGCCTCAGGTTACACGCGCTATTAAAGTGCTGCTTACTGAAAGCATGAACATTATTATTGTGAACCATCTGGCTCAGGCTTCCTGGATAGGTTGCTGAGAAAAGGAGACTCAGCCCTGAGAAATACTTCTGCATACCAGGGACTCCAGGGGAAAGGATCAAGAGAAGTCAGCAGTGCTTGATTCCCCTGCTGTAGTTACTGCTTTGGAACAGATGTCTCTGCTCTGAGAACGGTAAATCCTAACAGTCATGAAGACTGGTTGAAAAATGAGAATAAGAGACAAAAAAGTTCAAGGGGTTGTGAGTTATCTGGCAAAACAGCAACCTACACTCATAAAATGTTAGCTTTTAAAAAGGATGGTTGCTCCACAGTCACTGAGACACATGAGGGTAATACAGCCTTATCTGGAGTGGCAGGAAGAATTCAAATTCCTGTTAATGCCCAGCAAGAGCATGCCGGCATTGAAACAACCAAAGATATCCCTGGAATGTTGGCAGGCTGACCTGAAGCAGCTAGGGCCTCCAGGTTCCAAAAGACTCTGCTGTCCTCAGCACTGGGTTTGAAAGAGATGGTATCACAGGAGGGGCATGGAGGGCCAACACAACCTCATCCCAAAGATGAAATATGATGCAATGGCAGTCTTTGGTCCTCACCAGCCAGCAAATGACTGCAGAAAGTTCCAACACCAATAGAAATGGTTAAAAACAGGATTCAGCAACCTGGGTCAAACTTGGAGATGGTTTGCAAAACAGTGTTCAGAGAAGATACTGGGAAAAGAGTCTGCATGGTCACAGAAATTCCATAAAGACTGGGCTTCCTCTCAAAATTGAGTGATCTCATCATTTTTTGGTTTTCTGGATGTCTTGGGCTTTATGATGTGTATCCCCTATCATCGCTCTATGCCCAGACATGATTGCTGTGCCTTTCTGTGCCTTTAAGCTGAGCCTGAGAGAGGAGAGAGAAAAAAGGCCAGAAAAACTTTTCAAAGCAGTCTGTGCTTCAAGGTCGCTACACCTCTGTGTTCTGCTGCTGTGGGGAGAAGAGCAGAGGAAGCACCCTTCCTGCTTTTTTTTCAGCCAGTTTTTTT
>VZTH01012292.1:0-23386 GCA_013397815.1 Aleadryas rufinucha
CTTCCAACCTGACCAATTCTGTGGAATTAATGGCAAAACTTCCTGATGGAATAATAGCTCAGTATAGTAAAATGCGTGATTAAATACTCCTGGCCTGGCCATGTAGAAGAGTATATGGTGGGAAATTGAGATTTTTTTTTTTTTTATACAAGAGGTGGGATGAGGGGACAGAGGAAAACCACATTTATGAAATTTTGATAGGCAATTTCTAGAAATATTATTTGTAGGCTACCTACTGAGAAGAAAGTGAGATGCTCCAAAAGAACAGAGGTAAGTAAGGGTAAAACAAAATGAACATTTGATTAAATTTATAGGAATTATGCGGTCATAAAACTCCCTAGACACTGAAGATGCCAAGACTTCCTTCTCCCATTAGTAGTACCAGTCATATGTAGACATAGGAATGAGTTACCACAGTACTTCTGGGGGTTTATTTTTAGGTATAACTTGAGTGGTAACTCCAAACATATGGGAATGTAGCATGCCACAGTAAGTTCCTGTGTACCTATAAAGTATAAATAATGAGAGCAAGGACTTACATCACATGTTATAGATACTAGCAAATAAAAGAGATGCATTATAAGAAGATTCATTAGCCATGGTAGTCATAGAAGAAGCCAGAAAGGACTAGCATTCTACAATATTCTACAACCTGAGAAACATAAACTTCAGCTATGCTAAACAAACAGAGCAAAGGATTACTCACGCTGGTATTTTAGTTGCTTCAGTTCCTACTTTTTTAGCTTCGTATGTGCATGCCATGCAAGCCTCCAGACATCAGGAAGTCCAAGTTTTTCAAGAAACAAAGCTGCACAAGCAAAACAGTACTGCTGTAATTCCTCACTTATACACCATCAGGGAAAAGAAGGGGAAAATCACATCTATTAAGACTGAACTCTGAGTTCAAAAAAACAAGGAAAGGGAGAAAAGTGCTGCTTGTGCTCACATGTTCTGTAATCTGATCAGGAGGTAAATTGGTTACAGCTGTCACTTATCTGAGACCTTACCTAAAGGAACATGATGGGCTTCATAGATGCCTCTTATTCTTTATTTGGACGGACCTGAATATCTGTTTAATATTTTTGCTGTTGAAAGCACACAGTTCAGCTATTGGCATTTTCTTATCTGAAGCTGACATGAAAAAAAAGGTTGAAGTTTAAAATTAAGTGTAGTAGACTTCTAAATTACAGTGCACAGAAAAAAAAATAGCACGTGCTTACAGATATGTCAAAGCTCAGCAAAAGAAGTGTTTTCAGTTGGGTTGTATCTAGGGGTTTGGGTTTTTTTGTTTTTCTTTTTTGACATTAAAAGCTTTATCTGTGACTACTGACAAAATTCTCTGATTTCACCCAGTAAACACACTCAGAACCTCCACCCCCCACTCAAACTCTCTTGATTCAACTTACAATTAGATGAAGAGCTTGACAAATTCAAAAGATCTTGTTCCTGTTATAATCCTTCTGAAGGAATGCCTAACTTTTTTTGCAGCTGGCATCTCAATAGTTTGTCTGTTTAGACTTTCTTTGCTTTTACCCGAGATGAAACACTCAGCATCCAGCTGCCCATGGAGCCTCAAACCTCCAGTTCTGCACTTGCAAAACCGATGCCAGGGAGTGGCAATTATACTTCAATGACTTTATTGACTAAAATGATTAAGACAAGCATGACTGACAAAGCTTTACTGACCACTTTTATTTATAACACAGCACCATTCCACACCCATTCAGAATTAGCTACATGTGGTTCTTGCATGAAGCAATGCTTTACCACTTCTTAAGTCTTTGGGGCTTTTACAATAAGAGGAGTTATCCTTTCATAACTGGTCATAACAGCTTTTGGAAACTTCTCATAGCGTTTTAGATTTTGGGGGAGAGCAACAGAACTCTATTGTTGTAAAGCTGTAATTTTTTTATTATTTTCTTCATTTGGGTTAACTTATACTGCCATCATGTGGGCAGAAATAAGAAAAATAATTATTCAGTGAAATCTCTCAACTTGAAAGCCTTACTTTCCTTTTAAAACATTCTTCTTACTACCAATATGAGCACTTACACAAGATTATTGAAACAGGGGGAAGACAAACCCCTGATTTTTGGTTTGTTTTTGTTGTCACCCCACAGAAAATGTGCCAGTGCTTGCAGACTCAGTGGAAGGACTGTGAAGCTGTGTCAGAGCTGGGCAGTTACCGAGTAGCACAAGTGGTAAATACGCTCTCCTCAGCACAGTGCTTTAGCTACTCTTACTCACGCTCCTTGCCTGTACATGACACAAGTCATATGGGGGCAGAAATCACAGGGGTTAGAAAAAGAGCAAGCAAAAGCCAGGCAGGGCCTCATGCATCATTGCAAGTGCAGAGTTTGTATAGGAGTGCCAATATTGCCAGGCCTTCAACCCATGCACAAGATTCAAGAAATCAATCAGACAAAGGACCAGTTCCTTTCCACTTGTCATTCCCAAGGTCTGTGTGTTCACCCTCCTCCCTGGGTGCTGCAAGAATATGTTTACCTCTCTGAGCATTAGAAACTTCAACTGCAGTACTGTTGTCAGACATTCAGAGGATAGAGCATGAAAAGAAAAAGAATGACCCAAAAGCACAACTCTTCTCCTTTTTTTTACAAACAAACATAATTTGAAAGAAAATTACCACAAAATTTTAGTACATTATACATTCCTTATTATTTTGAAGAGCTTAATCATTTTGGAAAAAAACCTCAGTTGTCAAATAATAAGTATTTGTATGGACTAAAGTTACTTAAAAAAATATTTTGTACGACCTGTACAGTTTAAAAAAAAACCAGTATCAGCAAATGATAGTGCCAAGAACCCCAGAACACAGACTGAAATAAGAAAATGCTGTAATCCCAGAAATTATTCTTGAAAGACCAGCAGTTTTCACATTCAACTGCATGGTAGAAAACTAGGGCTGGGATGTTTGCATCCATATATATCTGTCAAACTGAGTTTACCAAAATCTAGTAATAAACTCTTCACTAAAGGACTAAAATGTCAAAGTAAAGGCTGAATTTGCCAGCTTCATGATCCCTTTCTGCACAGCCTTTATAAGCTGTTTTTCATGGCCCATCACATGGTAACAGTAAGTGGCATCAGCCCTCACAATGAGTAGCTCTGTATTCCAGAGGGTCCCCCTGAGTGACATGCTGCTCATACTGGGCTCAGTACAGCGGGATCTAACAGATAGTAGAACATAAATAACATATTGATTTCCCTGGTAAAGAAGCTTTTTAAGAAAGATGCCTCAAAATCCATGGAATATGATTCTATGATTCTTATTCAGGAATCTTACTTATAGCAGAAAATAACCTTTAACAGAAGAAAACTGCATCCAAACTGTATAGGACCCAAGTCTGTATGCCATAATCAGTTTATAAACAAACTTATATTGTCTAAAGTAAGGAATTTATACAAAAAACATGCATCTACTGCCACATAAGTGTTATTTGAGAAATCAACGTTCACCAAGACTGAAAGAATATTTCCCCTACCTTTAGGTACAGTGGTTACTATAGTTTTTTTCTTTACAACAACTGTTAATAACTGTTTTATTAGGAAATGTGGATTATAAAATCTTGGTCAGTTTAATAGCTTCATGATTGAGCTTTTTAATTATTTAATGTGCAGAAGTAACTTCATCCATTCATTTTCTTGGTGCCATTTTCCTCTTGTGTTAAAATCAGATATATTCCCACAGCTGCCTTTTAATAGTTATTTGGAGCCTTCAGAACTTGGCATGTCTTATCTTGTTGTTATACAGGTTACAGCTAGAGGTGATAGATAACTGAATTTATACCAGGTGTAAGTCTTGATGTAACAATAATTCTTTCAATTTCATAGCATTAATTTATATTAAGATCAGGTTAGTTCTTTCATTCATTAAAAGTGACAGCACTGTTCTCTCATTTGCCTTTAGACACAAGCTTGACAAACTAGACTAATGGAAAAAATACATCAGGATTAACAGATGGATTAGAATTTGAACAGAAAGATGGTACAGTTACAAAATCATAAGAGAATAAAAAATAGGGAGGGGTGCAAACTCTATAACAAGAATTCCATCAAATAAAGTGACAAATTAGTTATCTACAGTACATTAAAAAATTTCATGTCATTTCTGTTGCTAAGGCTGAGGTTCAAGCTTGACAGAAAACACAGGACTCCTAACTCATGGATCAAGCCTATGTACAATAAAATAAACAGAAAAAAAAAAAAAAGGAAAAGAGAGCAGGCAGCACTTATTTAATCTATCCACTTCAGATTCACTTAGTCTTAATACTTCGCATTAACAACCTCATACTCTTCAAAGAAAATACCTCGAGAAAAAAGCATTGTGAACAGTGGTGCTGGAGGGCATTCAACTTATGTTGCTCATTTACCAGTAAAATGTTCACCAGCCTCAGTTGTAGCTCCTTATCTTTCTAACCACTTCCCTTGTAAGCAGAAATAATTCTCAAGAAACAGTGTATGGAGTTCAAGGAAAGCAAATACTTGGACAAATGTATCATATCCCTCTACTCACAAAATTTCTGTGATACAGAACATTAGGAAGCTGTTCTGGCTTGGGTTGGAGGGAGCCCTACAGATAAACACACTGCATTTTCACATTGACTATACTTTTATCCAGCTTAAGAAGGATTTCTCTAAACACATGACAGAAAGAATGTTTCTAAAATATTTTAAATTTCTATATGGAGTTCTAGGTTTACAGTTGAAAGATTACAGAAATTATTTTGTAGTCTCAGTGAGACTCATTCTTTCCAGTTACTTCCAAGAAAAATGTATCTTGTTGGTTATCTAGCAATTCCATCAGAAAAGCTGATAGAATATCTGAACTCTGATACCTAAGACCTACACTGAAATACAGGTCCTCCAGCAAAGAGGGACCAGACAAAAATCATTGTACCCTCGAAAAAAAGAACATCTTTACCAACACGCAGAGAAGCACCAAGTGTTCAATATTCCTAGCCAAACTTCTGCCTAGATAAAACATAAAACAAAGAAAATAACCTTTTTCTACATTTTATTATAAGGTAGCAATCTCTAAAGGTCTAAAGAGGTTTGGGTCAGTATCTTCTTACATTGCCTTAACTTGTAATAGTCATTTAAGGCGTTCCTTTTCTTTCCTCAGTCAGACCACAACATGCAACAATGGTGAGATAAACAAATTATGTTGGTTAATCAAATCTAAAAAAGTATTTCCCCTTCCTTCCATGAGGAAAAAAACCTATTTCCATTCTTCTTCCCTAACCACCCTAGATGTGAGCCCATGTTTCATATAGTGTTTCCTGGGGCTGTCTGGGCAATCCCATTTAATGATCAGAGTTGGCGGAAAAACAGGCAAGGGCTCAAAAAATCTGAGGGGATTAATTGCAGCTCTGAGAACTACAAAAACATTTGAGCTGAAGCACCAGCCACAAGGGCTACTCAGATTGGGCTGTGGCCACACATGCTCTATGGCCTACAACTGAACCCGTCAGCAGGGAATTTCTCCAGACTTACAGGAAAGCAAGGAGTTAATATTTTACAATCTTTGCATTCCTTAGTTCTGACCCACAGAGTCTGGCTGTTTGCCAGCTGACCACTTAAGACAAACCTGAGAGAGCTCCAGGCACTGCTGCTTCCACTCCAAGTGCTCCTGGTGCTGCACATAGCCTGCCACGTGGGGGAGAGTTTAGACCAAACTGAGATAATCAAAGTTTGACAAACTCAGATGGGGATTAGCTTTATGATAAAGACAGGTAGGTTTGACAAGCTAGCTGTTCAAAAGGCTCAGAATTATACACTGCTATTTCACTGTAAATTTCAGTGTCAAGGCCTTGACGTGTCAAGGTTAGGAAGCTATATCCAGGTCTGAAACTTTCTACAGTAAAACTAATCTTCTGAAACCATAGTTAGACAGACAAATCCTGGGACAGATTGGGTGTGTTCATGCAAATACATGAAAGCACCTGCAAAGGTGCAGAAAATGTGTCTTTTGTAAACCCCCCTCAGTTCTCTACTCTTTCTTTCTTTTGAAACTTGTTCTCCTCACTCTCAAACAACTTGGGTCTAACTAATTAATCTGTTTCCTGGGATGATGGAAAAGAATCCCAGGTGCTTATGTTATAATCAATGAAGAACTGAGTTGTATATACAAGTTGTATAAAACTGAAAAGACTGATGAAGAAAACATTTTTTTCCCCCAGGTTTCTGAAATTCCTACCTGCAGGATAAGGAGATCCTCCCATAATTTCTCTTTATTTAAATAATATTTATCCAATTGTACCCCATAATTAACTTTTAAAAATCTGTTATTTAGTTAGTATTTATCTTGTTATCAATTTCCTAGAGGTTCAGATATAAGGACAATTAACAAAACATGAGCCAAAATCGATTGTCTATACTTGAATACGTAGAATACAAACACTACTCCACCAAAAGGCTGTTTAAAAACCAGAGAGGTGAACAAAGCCTTAAACCAGGTGTCATGCCATGAGCAAGTGCCCAAGGCTATGCCATCGTAACCACTCTGTCCTTAGACACAAATATTTATTTATGCAAGTGTCCAACAAGACTTGTAAGCACTGTTATTCTAGTTTTAAAGGCTGTATGCCGCGGCTACCCAGGCAGCCCGGTGAGCCTGGTAGGCGACATAGCTTCTCTTCTCCCACATGGACACTCGCCTGATAAATTGGGCTGCGGCAACGGAGATGAAAGACGAAGGAGGCGCTCTCTTTGCTTAATCCGTGTCTTTATTTCCCTGCCCCAAGCATGGGAAACAGGAAGGCATGAAGGGAGTAACCTAAAGCCTGGCCTTAATAGAATGGCCTCAGCCCCCGGACGTGACCGGAGAGCTGGAATCCTCTGAGCCCTGCCAGGACGTGACCTGCACAGGGAACCCAGGGAGCCATTCTGCCCCCGGGCAAAGCCCGGGGAACCAGTCTTATGGAAAGGCTCAGGAGTGGCGATGGAATGGCGCCGACTGGCCGTTGCAGGGGGAAGTTATACAGGGGGAGGAGAATGGGAGGTACAAGGATACAACCAATAAGGAAATGATAAGGAGTGACACATAACCAATCATAACATACAAGAGGAGGAACTTATTTAAATCAACCAATGAGAAACATAACAGAACAGAACTTTCTAGACATTAATTGCTTAATCAATGAACTTATTATTAAACATAAATTGACTTAGCCAATGAGTGACTTAGGGGCTAAGAGGGTTCTGGAATCAGGGAGGAGATGAGCCTTGGAGTGGCACCCAGTGGGTGGAGAGGGAAAACCCATGTCTCCTCTTCAGATCTGCCCTCGGAGGCAGAGCCCAAGGCGGGGAAATCCACCCACTAGATGTCCTCTCTGATGTACAGCCCAAAATGGGCTGACACACCGCAGCAGCTGTAAGCCTGGACTCCAGAGGAATTCCATTGTTCATGTAAGTAAGGGCAGTGCTAGCTCAGAATAAGGCACAAAATTTGCCTTTCCAATCTGAACATACAGCTCCTCCAATGTGTTATGAGGTAAGCGTTGGCTGCAGCCACAGTTTTGGGGAAGTTCTGTCTTTACACTATTTCTCCACATCCAGTGAAGAAGCCCTCCCTAGAAAAAATTTTTAATCTAAAATAAAAGCTCTAAGCTTAGCTCTGCTCTTCTCTTGTTAATTTGGCCCCTTTGGAGGAAACAACACAGCCAAAAGCAAATTTCTGCAAATGGCTTTAAAAACGAGTTCATTTTCTCACTCTTTTGGACCCCTGAGACTGAAATGTAAGCTGACTTGGTCTGCAAGATTCTCCCAATGGCCCATGCTTTTTTCTAGGCTCTGCAAACTATAGCCCAATGGAAGGCTTTATGAGACAAGTGTAGGGAAAGGGTTTCTGCATCATTATTTCTAGTGTGACTGGAATGGTTTACAGAAGTCAGAGTAGTCCAGCAGCATGAAAACCTTTGATATGAAGCTTCCCTTCTTGTCCTTTCTCTGCCTTGGACTGCATTATGTACTGCTGGGTTTATTCTGCTTTCATGCACAGGTTATGAAGAAACAGGACTCTGCCCCAGTGAAAGCAGGGATACAACTGTGGCTCTATGAGTATGTTTCGTGACTCTGGAAAAGTGCTATCTACTTTTCTGACCTAGATAGTCAAAATATTCAATCCCACTGTTAGATAGGTGGTGGCCCAATTAAAATCAAAAAAGCATCAGAACTAAGTGTGTCTAGGCCATGGTTTGGGCTCAGAACCACATATTGCTGGCTTGCTGTCAGAATTAAGGCTAGATAAGTTAGGCGACATCAGGCTGCCACAGACCCCACAGAGAACAGGAGACAGGAGTATGTGACAGAGACAGCATTAGCAGCCAAACCGGGAAAGGGTTTGGAAGGTGTTACATTCTTTGTTTGGGGATTGCCATAAGAAAAGGCACACCAGGATAGATGAAACATAAATTAGCAGTTTGCAAGTGGGAAAATAATAGTTTCTATTTGTTATTTTATAACATTATTAGTTGCATTTACAAAAAACAGCAACCCAAGATTTAAAAGCCATTAAATTGTCTAACAGGCAACAATGTTTTCTTAGGACAGACAAGAGAATAGAGATGATGCAGAATAAAATAAACCCGTCCTTACTGTTCCAGAAGATGGGATGGCAAATTGTTGTTAAGGGAATTCCCAAATGAAGATTTCATATGAGCTACTGCATTTAGTAGTCCTTTGAAAGAGAGCTCTTCTATCCCCTTTTTTTGTCCTTAATACTTCTGGCCTGTCTACCTCCCTTCCTACTGTTGTTTTTAAACAGAATTTTATATAGCCTCTTCTTCAAGAACCTTTTCCAGGACTATCTTATCTGTCTTTCTCTGTTATTTTTACTTATACTAGGAGTGAGGAAGTTATTGGTGACCATATTCAGGAACTGCTTTCATCAGACTGCTTTTTGAGATTTCTTTTGCAGTAAAAACTGGGAGAAAGTCACTCATCCTTTTAAGTGACTGAGATGTAACTTGGGTTATAAGTGCTACTTTCAAGGTATGTCTGAGAAGGATGAGAGGCAATGCAACAAGTACACATCAGCTGATGAAGCATGAGATTCTCAAAGTAAAAAATACCATACTTTCAGGTTTTAAGAGGTACTATTTCCTATCCTAATTGAGGTACTTAATACTGTACACAGTTACCCCTCAGGCAGAGAGAAAGATAAATACCTAACGTGACAGAACGGCGCAATGAGCTCTAAAAAGGCTTGCTCATGCCTAAATGCTGTTCCCAGAGAAATGAGGATATAGTATTTTATGCATGTTGAGGGACATTATCTAATACACTGCAAATAGAAAAGAACAAACTGGTTGCCATTAGGCAAATTTTCACTCTACTAGGACTATTTAAGCTGATGGGCAAATTTTTATTTTCTTCATGATATACATCTGGAGTAACTCTACTGAAGGCTGTAATCCCATGCTGAAATGAGTCTTCACAAAGTATAAGTTAATAATGTTCACTTAGAGCAGAAGTTTAGCTCTTCATGTCTCTATGTAAAAACCCCCCAAAAACAGGTAGAAGGTAAAATCTGATCTTTTGAAGATACACTGAACTAATGATTCATGTGTAACTAATTCAAACACTTAAAATACCATGATGAATTGAGATCTCAAAAGACCTGTCAGGTAAATTAAGGCAATTATTTTGGTTTGGTTGAGAATGCAGACTAGATCGTGACAGGTCAGCCCAAACCCAATAATATAAGAGATCTTGTGACAAATTCTCAGGGAGACAAAAGCATTAAATTTAGATGGTGGACAAAAGAATTAGTTACGTTAGAGTAATTGAGATCAATTGGAACATCACATCCTTTCTTGACTCACGGTTCCCCTTGTAGTCTTTCAGAACAATTACTGTTTTGTCAGTACAGGGATTAAGATAAGAGCTTCAGAGCTGCATGTGCTTAATTGAGGTGATATAGAGCTTGTGCTGGAATGTTTCTTCATGGAAAAAAACCCCTGAGTTTTGTGATGCATCACCTTAACTGGTAATGAAAGAAAATACTTGTTTAAAAACTAACTCTCTGTTCCTAATCATATAAAATAAGAGCAGGCAGGCTAAAGTTTAGTTAAGAATATAAATACTTGAAATCTTGGCCTTATATCATGATGCTTTCCCTGCCCACAATCCCCATATTATTCTTAGCACTGCAGCCCAAATAAAATATTTTCAGATTTACTTAATTGCATTTTTTTTTTATATATGTGATCTTCCCCATGGAATTGGGCAGAGCAGAAATTCACAAAAACAAATTTTCAAGGAAAATTGAAGGTTTTGGGCAATCTTCATAAAAAAAAAAAAAAAGTAGGAAGAAGTAGGGATATGTTTTGAAACTGTTGAGCAAATTCACTTTGTTGAATAGTAGGGAGTTTATTCCTCCTGAAAGAAATGTTTTCTGTAACACACCTTTTAAAAAAAACAAGCAAACAAACAAAAACCAACAAAACCAAACCATAACCTATGTCATTTATTTGAGCTAAACCACATTTTTGTGGGTTGTATTTAATTCAGTGGTTTTATTTCAATGAGAAGACAGAAACATTTCCTTCCTCTATTTCTCAGCATCTACTGGAAGCACAAATAATGTCATCCATAGCAAAATTTTTTCAACTGTGTACTAGAAGAACTCGTTCTTAATGACTTTTACTTTGTCTGATATTGTCTGAACCATTACTGTAGCCCCTAGAATGTAGGAGACTTGTTTGTATCTTCCACTGCTTTGCAGGTACCAGTGATTAGAATAATCACCAGCAGAAGGAAAGCTGAGATACACAGAAAAGGAGCTCCAGCAAATCCAGTCTGGGAGATGTTGAGGTGAATGAGGAAGACAGGGAGAAGTTAAGTGGTGTAGAAGAGTGGCTGATGGGACGGTACTGCCAAAAAACCCCAACTGAGCAGCATAAGACATGCACGAAATTGGAAGTTTTCTGTTTCTGTGTGAAACAGAGTTGAAGAGCAGAAGAAACTGGAGGTGGTGCAAGAAAAAGAAAAGTGTGCAGCCTTGTTCATACTTCTGCATCTGTCAGTTCTGGGTGAAAGTTGAAACAAGGACTATGGTACAGATGGGAGATGACAAGAGGCTTTCTCCTTGCCTGTCTCCTTTGAGTGACCTGCTGTACAAGTAAACACAACCTTCAGAAACTTGATGCTGCTTTGATACAAGACAACCAAAAAAACCAAGACGTATTTATCTGCCCTTGCCTGTCGCTCCTCATCCACTGAAATGCAGAGTATCTGTGCCTGGGCTCAAACAGACAGAACAAACCTGGACAAGCACAAATTCACGGAGCAAGGTACAGTTCATACAAGAGAAGCAAATATGTGAGAAGTGAAAAAAAAACAACAAAAAAGTTCAAAAGAGCATGCACTTTACAAAATCAGGTAAAATAAGGAAATGTCAGGTGTAAACTTTGATATGATCTTGATTTGACTTTGCCACATACAGGCTAAAATTTCTTTTAAACATAGTTTATTTTAAATAAATAAATGAAGTTCGTGAGTGAAATTAGAGTTCAAGCCATTCTTTGCTATCATTTTATATTTAATTAAATACATATTAACAAGCCAGTAGTGACTAACGTTTAAAAATTTGCTACTTGGAAGTAACTAAAGCATGAATATGATTTTTTTGCCTCTAGACTATTGTATGATAAATAGTTTCTCCCAATCAATGAAGCTCATTTGAATGTGGAGTAAATATTTACATCTGAATGATGAATATCTGAAAAGCAGATTTATCATGGAACGCATTATAGACCATTAATTGCAGTACTATTCAGGTTGTCACAGAAGCAACATAAATTACACAAATGTAAATTACTAATTTCAAAATGAAAGGACAGGCATTTTTGATGCTTCTTTTAGATTAATTTACTATAAACATTATAGTTTCTTACAGCAAAGCAACATGGAAGAAGAAATATGATGGCTGTGATTAATTACCATAAAATTACCAGTAGACAGTGTCTCATCACAAGAAATAGATATCTTTTCTTGCTGATGACATGAAGTCAAACATTAGGAAACAAATCTATTTCCTTATTACTTGAATGGAGATGGATAGGCTGAAAATGATGAAGGGTGACTGCAGATTGTTCAGTGCCTCAGAACAGAAATATTGAAGTCCCCTTATTTTCCAAATACATTTGCCACTATAGATAAAGAACACAGATGAAGAGTTCATTCATCTGCTTACAGTAAAATCAAATTTACAAGTTCCTTCTCGTTAAATTAATCGTAGCTTTCCCTAACCTAATCAGGGACTTTCCCTTCCTGCACACCTTGTATCCCAGGCTGCATTCATTGCAGCACTCCAGGTTTTATGTCTCACTTCTCTGCTGGGAGCCACTAAAGCTTCTTTTCACAATCAAGTATTTTCCAGATCACAGTAATTTAGTTTTATTTAGCCAAGTAGAAACCTGTTGAGGTCTTTATTTCTTCAAAACATTTCTTTCCTTTTTCTAGAAAAACACTAGTTTTGGTACATTTGTTAATATTTATATAGCTTTGGAGCATCTCATGCCATGGTCTCAATTTGGCCTATTAACTGTCTATATTCTCACTGGTCTTTTCCACCTGATATTGGTTCTTAAAGGCCACTTTCACCAGTTTTTACTCATGTATGACAGATAATTTTAAACTCAAGAACTTTCATCCTGAATGCAAGTGTTATTTTAAAAAATACCGTGTCACTTAAAAAGTAATTTAAACCAGAAAAATAATTAAAAGGTGCAAATTCTTTCTTTGATGGAAAAAAGGAAGAAAATTACACCTGGTGTTCAATTTAGTCACAAATTCCTTCAGTGAAAAATCTGCACTTTTGAGGTTAAAAATTTCATTATGAATTCTGAAAAAAAAAATGGAAACATTCAATTTTTTTTTGCCCTGTTTTCAGACAGATTATAAAAAGCCTGTGTCTAATGAATACCATAAATATGTTACACATCCAGTTCTAATTTGAATATTTTTTGAATTTAAATCAACAGCATCTGAGAAAGAACAGAATCTCAAAGTCTCCAGAAACTTGTACAGAGCAGAAAATAGCAGTTTTGAAAAAATATCTCTCATCTGTTTGAAAGAAATGTTCTGGCAAAGGAAGGCATTGGAGCAGTATTACTGTTTCTAATGAAAAGATCAATCTTTAAGTGAGGTTACTCACTGCCACTTGGGAAGAAATAAGATGAAAACACATGAGAAACCATTAAAACGGTGGATTTGGTTCTGTTTTCCTGGATATACTGACCCTGGTTAGCTTTTCCTGAACTCGTCATGTATTAGAATACATAGTGCAACAGTTATTTACCAATAGTGCTTGCTCTTCATGTGAATAAGTGAATAAAAATACTGTATGAATGAGTGAATAAAAATACTTCATTTTTTTTCTCATTGAATACCATTTCATGCAGATATCCCACAAACTCATGCACTTTTAACAGGCACTAGAAGAGTGAGGTTGTGAAACATCTTTAAATGATCTACTGGCTAGCAGATAAGCTGCTGGCTTATCTTGGGTACTTGGGACCACAGGCTCCAGCTAATGTCATTTCTCTTGCATTTCCACAGATATGAAATCATTGAAATCAGGCTGGTAACAAATGAGATAGAAGAGGCAAAATCCTTTTCACTTTTAAGTCACGCAAAGTACCTAGGCATTGTCTCAACAGTAACCACAGATTCTCTTTTTATGTTTCTGATTGTAGCTGAAAAGCATGGCAAAAAGAACAAAGCCGCTTATACTCCATGCAAGCCAGAATTATTAGGACACTAGCACTTGTTAGTAGCTGCAGTAAAACAAAGCATCCAATAGCAATGTGATAAATTGTGATACACTGTCTGTGGATCAGTATGGAGTTGATATGGTTCAAACCTGAGTGTATTTATGAATAGTGTGGGTTAATCAAAGTGGCCTGACATGATGGAGCAGTGTAGAGGAGATTGCTCAACACCTCCATCATATTCTGATTGGAGAGAGGGGGAGTTATTTCTTATCAAACTGATTCAGGTACCCTGAATCTCTTGGTACACATATAACCAAACTTTTCCTAGGGAAAACTAGTCTTCAGACCTTTGCTTTCCAGGATGCAGCGCCTTCCAGGAAGCACAATGCTGTCTTCATCTGTCTGTCACATATGACAGTAGAATTTCAGTGATCTCAGCACCACAGGCCAAATAAGGCCTCATCCATAGAAATCCTATTTTTGTTCCTGTTCAAACTACCATTGAGCCTGCTTCCTAACTCATCTCCCTGTTCCAGATTTTGGACTATGTTCAATACCAGCTGATACTTGGGGTAAAGCTGGAATGGCACCAAAGCACCATCCAGTTTAGAGGATATCCTTTCAGATGCAGGACTGGCTTTCAGTTGAAGAAAGATACTGCAGAGTTCATGAACTGAGGCTGAACAGTAACACGACTGTGATATCCCCTCATGACATTTTGGAGTCCATATTTAGGTCCAAGAGAGTGGCTAACGCTACCTAGTGTCTGATGTCCCGCAATTCCTACTAGGCAGTGGCACTCCTCTCTGGTATTAACAAGTCTGCTAGTGAAAAAATTGTGATTAAGGTCTCTGAGGTCACTCTTCAGACATCTGACTTGCAAACAATACAAACTAAAACCAGCAAGAGTTTGAACCTTTCCCAGCCTGGTGTGCTGTGTACATATTTCATTACTGCACAAGAAGGCAGATATCATACTAGGCAGAGCAATAGTCCACTGAGCAAAATATGATATATTTTGCAAAATCACATCCCAGTCTTCAGCCCAATCTTCCTAATTCTCATGTTCTATTGTGCAATTTTACACATTTGAGAAGAACAGACTGTTGGAGGAGAGAAACGAAGGAGGCACAGGTACGGCACAGGTACAGCACAGACGATTTTATCAGGGTCATCAAGTTGCAGTTTAACTTATGGCACAAAAGTTACTGATAATGTTTATAATTATTCATTTTACTTGAGTAATCTTTCCAGTCTTTTCTCTTTTTTCTTATTTTAATTTCATATATATATATATGTATGAAATTTTATATATATATATATATATATACACAAACACACACACTGCACAAAATGTAAATGAGGGGAAAATAAGAAGTATGTAAACATTAGTTAAGAATTATATCTAAAAATGAAATTAGGACCACATTATTTTTGTCTAAATATAAAAATGCTATACTTTTCGCTTCTGGGAGTTTTTGCCAGAGCACAGAGAGTGTGAACTGTAGGTTAGGGGCCCTCAGTAAACAAGAAAATTTTTGTAAGTGATTATTTTGTCCCTTTCCCTTTCAAACAAAAGGATAAAACTCACTACTACTAAAGAAAAGAAAAAAGCTCAAATCGTGTTTGGAAAATGAAAAATGAGAGTGAAAATTATATGCCAGAATAGAAAGAATTAACAGTTCTAAGGTCTCACATTGCAAATTTTTCTTTTGTACATAGTCTAGTAAATCACAGTGGGAGCCTTCTAATAAGAAAGAGATGTCAGATCAAATCTACTGTGTTTCCAGAACTTTGTATCGCTTTCCTAGAAAGACCACCTTTGTTTTTACAGGCTGTAAAGATATGTTCTAGTTGCTTTTTCCTAAACTCAACTACTAAATTCATGCCAAGAAGCAGCTGTTGGCTTACAAAAATGCTAGCTGATGCTGTGTACCACTATACTGCTGTTTGAGTTCAAGTTCTGTTTTCACTGCTATGCCTAAGAGTGCCAGAGGAAGGCAGAAGATGAACATATTTTCTACATCTAATTTTAGTTAAAGCATTCATGACTACTCCACAAACAAGTTCTGAATAATCCACAGATTGTATGGAGTTTCTTAAAACAAAAAACTATATACAAATTACAAGTTTCAGACTTGAAAAGAAGAGAATGCTGCAAAATGATCAAGACTAAGAGAGAAGAATTAATTACAAGAGAAAAACAAAATCACTTTGCCTATGTAACGCCTCTTAAACTTCAGATATGCATCTATATGGAGAAGGCATCACTTTGCCTTATGTGCAATGGTATGTCAGCTTACAAAGGACAGGATGTTGCATGGATTGGGGCCTTATTGTGGGGAAAAACAATTGGTCCCTGTGTTGACTGTACTTTAATTTTTATATTGCCTGCACGTGAGAAGTAAAAAGGCTTTTGCAGCTGTAGAATTGATTTATAACTGACAATAACACACTTTTCTTCTTCTGATACAGAAGTTCTATGGCAAGTCACTTTATTTCTCTGTGAAGAGTTTACAGTGAGTTAACAGGGTTCATAGATTTAGAAAAATATTTAGGAACCTGTTGCTACAGTAGTACAACCAAAGAACACAGATGAGGTTTTAATTGCAAAGAAAAGAAAAAATCCAAAGCAACCCATCAAAAAAACATTTTTAAAATACTTTTTTAAAGGATACAAAAATTCCCACACTTGATTTGTGCATGCAGTTAACACAGGACAGTTAAATGGGGTTGTATTGGATGATGTTAATGTGGATGATCTCAAAGGAATTACCTGTTTCAGACAGCAGTTGACATTCAGTAGAGAACCCTCCTCTCTCTGTTAGTTCCACTTGCAGGAACACACTCAGAGCTGTTAGAGAGGCAAACTGTCTGATATTATTTCCAAAAGTATTCCTGATCAGAAATTTGGAAGAGAAAAAAGAAGGAAAGTATTGACAGTGGTTTTTATAATGTGTCTTTCATCCATGTTTTTCGGCGACAGCTTTCAAACATGACCTCATCCCAGCTATTTATGGCTGTTACAGAAAAACTCTTCCTCACTCTACAGTATCCTGAAAAACCACCTTTCAACAGCATTTTTTACCACTCCAAGTGACATATTTCCACTTTTCAGGAACCAAAATATAAAACACCAGCATGTAAAACATGGAGGGAACATGAAGTCTTTTACCTGAATTTCTAAAAATAGAATCAGCTGTAGTGTAATAAGCTAAATACAGTGGATTGCAGTGATTTTGTGTTGTGTTTCTGGATACACACATGCAAAATCCTTAGAAGGGAACAAGGTATTCTTTCAATGCTGATAGCTGTGCTCACTATGAACGCTTTCTCTATATTATGTCACTGTATATTATATGAGGCATAATGCTGGATGAGCAGTGAGGTGGATTGAAAATTGGATGAAAAGTCAGGCCCAGAGGCAATCAGTTAGAGACCAGTAACCACTGATGTACTTTAGTCCAGTCCTATTTAAAATAGAATCACAGAACCATTTAGGTTGGGAAGGACCCTTGAGACCATTGAGTCCAACTGTTAACCCAGCACTGCCAAGTCCACTGCTAAACCATGCCCCCAAATGCCACATCATGGCTTTTAAATTATCTGCCGGCATTGTGACTGCACCAATTCCCTGGGCAGCCTGTTTCCATCCAAGACAATCCTTTCAATTAATTTTTCCTAATATCCTGTCTAAACTCCTCTGGGTCAACCTGAGGCCGTTTCCTATAGTTTGGATGATGGGGCAGAGTGCACCTTCAGCAAGTTTGCTGATGGCACAACCCTGGGAAAGTGGTTGATATGCCAGAAAGTCATGCTGCCATCTGGCAGGACCTCGATCAGCTGGAGAAATGGCCTGATAGGAACATCACCAAGGTCAGCAAAGAGAAGTGTGGAGTCCTGCACCTGGACAGCCATAATGCTGGGCACCAGCACATGCTGGGTTGTGACCAGCTGGGACGCAGCTTGGTGGAAAAGGACTTGGGGGTCCTGCTGGACACCAAGTTGAACAGGAGCCATCAATGTGTCTTTGCAGCACAGCAGACTAATAGTGTCCTGGGCTTCATCAGGAGGATTGTTGGCAACAGGAGCAACCATCACAACAAAAATAAGGGGATCCTACTCCTCTCCTCAGCACTAGTGAGGCCAGTGGACTGCTGTGTCCAGGTGTGGTCTCTTCAGTACAAGAGAGATATGAAGCTACAGAGAAAACCCAGCCAAGGGCCACAGTGCTGATTAAGGGCCTGAAGCCTCTCTCCTGAAGAAAGGCTGAGACCTGGAAATGTTCAGCTATATTAAAATTACAGAAAACTGCATTTTACAATGACAGATTACTTGTTCTTTTCTTTAACACCAATTGAGCTACAAAGGCAGCGTTCTCTTGTCTCTCTGCAGTTTCTAGAACATCCTGTGCACCTAAACCCAATGGACAAATCTCACAGGACTGTATTTCTTGCTAAGAGCTAGCAGAATGCTGCTAAAGCTCTACTCATTGTCCTTGGGCTTTGCTGTTTTTTCTTAGCTGATGAATGATATGAGCAGAGATAATATTTTTTATTATCACTAATAATTTTGAAATGTGAGAACTACAGTTTCTGTTACAACATGATTTAACAAATTCTGGAGACAAATCCCTGGATCTGACTTGCAGTTATAAAAGCTTAGACTACCTGGTGCTTCTACGTAAGACCTTACAATGGATGCTTCTACCAAGGACCATTACAAAGCCCTTAAATGACTGTACAGGTTAGTTCAGCCTCATGGCACTCAATTGCTTAAATTCTGTTTGACATACCTTAAAGTCCTGTACACATTTTCAAGGTAAGGCTCTAAATACAACCTAGGTAAAACAAAACTAAAAAAAACCCTCTAGGCTACCATATTACACCAAAAGCTCGTGGTCTGTCACAAGCCTACCTGGTTCTGTTGTCCTGGGAAGTTGTCCTTGGGAACCACTGTATCATCTGTAAGGATTTTAAAATTATATGTCATTCACCTTAATTTCCACCCCCGTGTTGTCATTTTCATGATGAATACATTTCTCTTCTCTTTGAAGATGCTTAATTATTTTCTAGTTAGATTAGTCATTCCTGTTGGAGTGACTAAAACCAATGACTAAGAGCATAGATTATTCTAAAAATAAGAAAATACAACAGTAATTACCATGGAAGAAATTAATGTTTACAGATTTTTTACTCTTCCTTTTTATATGCTTAACACTTTCCCAGCTTCAACAAATCTAAATGTACTCAGGCCAGTTCTAGAATATTTACTTCCAAGAAAAAATGGATGGACAAGTGTGGGAATAATCATTGTAAAAACTATCAATTTTCTCTTAAAGGAAAATAGAACTACAGTAGCCAGAAGACATAGAAAACTATAATTGTGCAGTAAGCACTTTTATGTTCTTTGACTTTTGCTTTATGTAATTTATGATAATGTTCAACAGAATGTATCACACATTTCCTTGAAATAAAACAATTTCTGTATTTATTTTGAAAAGGCTAATATCTTCGAGTTCTTTCAAGGCCTACAGATATATCCCACAGACTTGATGCCCTGCCTAATAAGAAGGTTTACCACAATAGTGCAAAGGATTGCAACAATAGTGCAGTTTAGGCTGCTCTTTTTGAACTAGTGCAGTGGTGTCATGAATGACTGGTTTAGGCAGCCTAAAGAACCACTATCAAAGGTATTGGCAAATGGAGGTTGGAAATAAATTTGTGAAAGCTCAAACTAACAGAGTTCAATGGCAAAGTTTACTCTACTACTTGCTGTATAGATAAAGCCTACAAAAGAAAATTGATTATAGAATCAATGTAAAATAACTCACATGGAGACCAGGGATATACAAAAATAAAAGTGCAAAGGATAAGAGAGACCCTTTCATTGAGTCACGATATTCAGACTGGGCCCCCTTGCCAAACTTGCCTCAGATTTCATCAATAGGTTATGTCTATAGGATTTAGCGGCACTTAATCACTGACTAATATAACACAAGTGAGCTCTGGGCAGTGCACCACTCAGAGGGGCACAGGAGCCCCAGGGGTGTTCGAAGGGCCTCACTTAAGACCACTGCTTATAGGGCTGTGAGATGCCTGGCTTTAGTCATCTGTCAGTCTCCAGGTTCATTCAGGCAAATAATGTCCCAGGGGCATTTGGGATGACCAAGCACCTCTTGTGCTGCTCCTTGCTTAGAATGGAAACTCCTGATATGGACAGTGCTGTCCCTGCCTCAGCTGTGCAGGAGTTTCAGGAATGGTCAAGGTAAGCTGCATTGCCAAACTCATAAATCAAGTCCAAGGCCTAACGAGGATCCCTGGATTCTTGAGACTGGCCAAGGAGCAAGGCAGGGAGGGGAAGAGGGGAGGGCAATGCACCACCAGTGGTTAGTGTATGTTCTTGTAGTCCAGTGTAAGATTAATTTTCTACTTAACATTACGTCAATCAGGATTGTATTCAAGCTCAGTGACAAGATTACACAAAGATTTGGTACAGTCAGACTTAAGCCTGTAAGAGTAGAGAGTTCATTAATACATCCTGACTGAAGGAAAAATCTCAAAGTGCACAGTTGTTTGGATAGTGGAGGGATTTCACTGTTGTTCCATTACTGTTTTCCGTTAATGCATTCATAGATATATACAGATATTTCTTGATTAATTTATTATTAACATAATTATCAATTATTTAATCAAATTAATTGTATATGTTGTATAATAAAACAATTAATTAATATACTTTTCCTCTTAATTATGTTTATTCCATCTAAACAAAACTAAATTATAATAATGCTTCAGGCATCACTTAGATCACTTAGAAACTAAAGACCTGCAGCATCACGTGCTGCATAAAAGCAGGAATGGTGCTGATCCTAGAGTAGGTAGAGACAGCAAGATGAAAATGAACAGCAAAATAAATAGTGAGAAAAATATGTCAATCTAAAAGACAATATACCAAACACTTCTGTACCAACTGCTTACAATTTCATATATCAGTCACAGGAAAAATACGAGAAGAAAAATTAACTAATTTGACTGAATAGTACCCAGAATTTGTTCCCAGCTGGGGGAATGAGGTCAAGAGAACTGATCAGAGGCAAAGAAATCTGTCAGTAAATGTGGTAGCATAACTACCTTACACAATTTTTTTTAAGTAAGAAGATCCAACTTCATCCAATGCAAATGTCAAGGCAGAAATGATAGGAGAGGAAACTATTACTGTTAAATGACCATCTGAAATACCTAAAACATAGTATTATCATGTTCTACTGTTTCTCCTCTGAGTGAAGGTCTAAGAAGTCATAATACGTTCATCTTTACTCATAACATAAAAATCTATGACATAATAAAAGATTTTGAAATTCAACATCTAGGCATGGATGAAAAATCCATAGTAGCATATTAGAAAAGATGTAGTAATAATATTGCCAATTTTCTTTTCACATAATAAAGCATTGGATTTTTTTCCCCTTTTTTTGGGCAAGATGCAATTTCTTGATAAAGGTTTCTGTACTATCTAACTCTATTAAGCTTCATGAAAGGACACTTTTTGTTCTTGTACTATTTATTTTTTATTTTTACAACCTCATTAAATTACCTTTTTTATTGACAGCTAATATTTCCCCAATTTCAGGCCTCACTAGGAGGGCAGTTACAGCCTTTCACATCCACCATGAATTATGTTTAATTAATGAAGGAAATAAATAAGACAGTAACTTTATATAAATGAAATCATCACTGTTATCTGTTTTTAAAAGCCCAAAATGAAGCACCGTATAATAGACCAGAAAATTACAATATCCCCGATTGAATAGTAAGTCCATTTCTATTCCTTCTTTTTTCCTATTTGGAATGTATATGAGCTTTTAAAACTAAAGTGTCCTTCCAAGGCTGGACTCCTAATAGCTTGTGCACGCCAGGAACACTGAAATGATGCTGATAAGCCCAAGTAAATCAAATGAAATAAGTGGCAGTCAATCATCTATTTTGCATTTTTACTGCTATATATCAGGAGAATCAATCTCCCTTTTCTCCATTTTGTCAAAGTGTGTGCAATCAGTATTTCCTGCATCTCCAAAGCAAAGATTTTGTTATCAGTGTTTCTACATGCTCTGTATACTGCACCTGCACAGGAGAGACTGCCTAATCTTCCTCTGCCTTCTGGAATTTGTAATTTATCTTTGTATATCTTAGTTACCTTTCCCTAAATGTTTAACTAGACATTTGAAATTAGTCTGATTAGCTGAGCTAAGTAATTTCCTACAAAGACACTAGAATTCATTCCCTCCACTAATTAAAGTAGAGCTGGACACTTAGGGCTAACTGCAAAAATTATCTTCTTGCTCTAACTCTCTCTACAGAGACCAGTACAAAAAGTGGAGACTGAGTCTGAGGAGTTTTACTCTTTGCATTAGTTGAGGTGTAGTTTAGAAAGAGAACTGAAACTGAGCAAAGGCGTCACTGATCCAATTTTTTGTTCATCATGGACAACAGTGCAGCGATCAGTTCATTCACAAAGATCTACAACACTGACTCAACAAGACAGCCTACCCTATGTATCACAAAAAAGCTTATCAATGCCTTGTAATAACTGCAAGATTAATAAAATAGATAGGGAAGGAACAAAATCCATAAGAGTACAAAGAGCAGGGAAAATCAAACAATGTCAGGTATTGCCTTTACTATAATCATATTTAGAGACAAATTAGTATTAGTACGTAGTAGGCTAAGCAGACAAAGGAAAAAAGCATAAATAACAAGCCAGATTATATTCCTTCCACACAGAATTAATAAGCAGTGTGGAGTACAGTAGAGTACAAATATTACACACAGATATCCAAAGGAATGCATCACTGAGAAGCACAAACTCTGCATCTCAACAAGTCACTACAAAAGAACTTAAGAGTAGTTTATTTCCCCCCAATATTGGCTTTATGTTTTCTTATCTCTACTACAGCCAAGAGAACCTCTGAAACTTTAATAAAATTCCATTTTCTTACTAACATTTCTGGTGATGGGAATGATTGATGCCACATGTGAAATTGCAAGAATCTTTAAACTCAGCTCCTCACACTGAATTTGCACAATCTTAGCTTCCTTTTTAATTAAATTACGTTATTTAAAAGTTTTTAAATGCTTAAAGTTTTGTGTAATTGTGATGGGTTGAGCCTGAGCTGATGGACAGCTCGTTTGACCAGTGGTGCTTTTCGAAATTTCCATATATAAAGGCTGGAGGGACAGGAAGTGCCCTCTCTCTTTGGGGTTTGGTGTTCCAGTAGGAGAGGGGGGGAAATGATGGCCGAGGTTTTCGCTCCTTGGAGCGGCCTCGAGCCTCTTCCCTCCCCCGGTGCCGGGGATACGGCCCCGCGATGCCGGCAGGACGATCTCCTCAGAGCTCGACAACTGAGAAACAACTGTGTTCGCTGCAAGTAGCTGCAACATTCAGCCAAGACTCCTGAGGACTGCCCCCCTCCCCCCTCCACGTGGCTGCGGGGATCCTAGCCGAGACCGATGGAACTGAAAGACTAACATCAAGAAGCCAGCAGCACAAAGGTGAATGGGGCTTTCTTCATCATAAAGCCTGAACGATGGAGACTACTCTTCATCATGGCATTTTTCGAAGTCAGAAAGAAAGAAAGAGAAAGTGAA